>PNEQ01006043.1:0-20152 GCA_003012365.1 Medauroidea extradentata
TCGTGTGTCGTGGGGTTTTACGCGCAAATCACAGACGTGTGGTGTTACAGTAACCTTATTGTGATTGGTACAGTCAAATGAGAAACGTCACAGTTCAAAGGCACGCTGCCAATATCTATGAAGCAGAACTGCAGACGTGCACATAAGGTACTGGAACAAAGTGGGGCAAAATTCTTTTCGCGAAAAGTTCATGTCTCTACTCATCTATCATAACACCTAAATTTTTAACACTACCAGAAAAATTTATGATTGTGTCATTGAGTACCATATTAGGTAAAGGTAGTTTTTTAATAGTGGCAACTAAAGAGGGTGACCCAATTATTATGCCTTGGGTTTTTTTTGTGGGTTTATTGAGTATTTTATCCATATTGGCTTCGGAAAAAGCGCAGAAATCAATTGATGTTTTCAGCGTTTATTTATTTACCACGCACTTTTAGAAACATCATTTCACTGACCACGAAGCAGAACTTTAGCTGTGCCCATAAGGAGCATCCCTACATAGCAGGGACCAGACAAAGTAGCCGACGGACTTATATGAGCGACAGCGGGGTGTGTCCTTGTTTGAGAAGCTGCACTTTAGTGGGGGAAATCAAGTTTGTCATTAAGCTGTAGGGGAGTATCTGTGAGCGTAGAATAGGAAACGACGCAGAAAATACGAAAACACGCTTTGCTTTTAGTCGGTTTTCCCACAAAAAATTTTTACTAAAATGTTTTAATGTATATGTGTATTCACAAAGAATGCACCGAAGTTATTAGGCCTACTGTATAGGTAAATTATTTGTTTTATAGAACAGTATGCGTTATAAAAATGGAGCAATCTTACACTATTTCGCTGAAATATAAATTTTTAACAGTCGTATTGATATTTAAGTATTAATACTTCGACTCTAGTAATAAAGATACTACTTTTTTCTTAGCATCAAAGAAGATTTACTCTGGTAGGTATGTTATTCTGTGAGAAATTAGATTAGACAAATCATCCTGAAATGGTGCTGATTATTCAACTAGGGATGCTCTTTAAGGGGGGGGGGGGGTGCTCGACCATTCTATTGTATTTTTAGATTTTCAGCCATAACATTTATTCCAATTGGATTATAAATTTTTTCTCGTCGCCAAAACGTAAGATATATTTATTCGTGGTAAACTGCTTGACATAAAAAATAATGTAATCTTTCATTAATTTGTCCTGCTGAATCATTGCAAGAAAATAATAGGTTAACTTTCAAGGATTCTCTTGCAATGATTCTGCATGACTAGAGAAGAGTGCCAACATACCCTTGAAAACGCTGTAGTTAATTACAACACATATGATTAGGTGATGTACGTATGACACAATGTAGCTGTCTGCAGACAAATAATAGAGGCATAACATGTTACAACAGCGGAATTATTATTGGATCAGCCAAACAGGGCTACAGCTCCACATAAAAGCAAAGCCAGTCGTTTTCTTGTAAACTGAACGTGCGTTGAAACCCAGCAAACAGTCAACTTTTCCCGCGATAAATCATCCTCTATGCATGACTAGAGACCTGAAAAATTAGCGTTTTATTTTACGCACACGCTAGAATTCCAGCAGCTGTAAGTTCGTGTCACTTTCGCAATTGGCCGTTGACTTATTTGATATCCGCTGCTAGTATCTGAGCCAACATTAAACACATACCTTAACGTGCCCTATACCACTGTGTCAGCGAGCAGATAATGAACAGCTGCTGTCTGCTTGACTTGGAGACTAGCCTACAGCTCAGTGAACCACGAATTTTCCCCGTCTCTATGCAAGACAAATCAATGTAAGATTCCATTATTATTTATGTTCAGCAGTTTGCCAAGAACATTTCCTATGCTTTGCCGAAAAGAAAATTTTGACAGTACAATTTAAATAAATGTTATGGCTCAAAAAACTGAAAATACAGTAGAACTGCCTTACACTCCCCATTAAGGGCGTTCAAGAGGGAGAAAATCATGTTATATTTGTATGGAAAATAGTGACTTTTATAGACGTTATTTGGAAGTACGTTTACCCTCGCACGCAAAAAAAAAAACTCAGTTTTCCCATGATATCATTTCAGAGTCAGAATTTGCATGCTTTTTCTTCACAACCCCCTTCCCTTCCCCGAGCCGGGGAAACGAAACGAAATAATTTACAGGTAAAACAACATGCCACGGCTACAGTTTGATGTAACCTATGTAGAAACTCATTTCAAAAATGTTAATGTTAAAAAAAAAATTCCTGAAATGTGGAACTTTTTGGCTACTTTAAGCAAATTTTTTAATACAAAATTATTTTGTTTTGTATTTTTACGTGCTTCAAGCCCTAATAGCCCGTGGCATGTACTTTCACTGTGAATTATTTCTTTCCATTATATTTTCTGGGGAGAAGGGAGTGAAGTAAAAACGTGCAAATTTTGACATTACTTCCAAATAATGTCTACAAAACTAATACTATAACACTATTCCATTCAAATATAAAAATAAGATTTTTTTTTCTTTTTTGATGCTCATAATATAGTTAGTGGACGCGTGAGATGTGCTATAGCGTGTTACGGAAAGTATTTTTTCTTAGTGTAACTATTAAAATGTTTCCAATGTGTTTGTCTACGAAAAAGAAGACACACTTCAAACTGTGTCCCTATTATTTAAGAAATGTCGTTCGTTAATTAAAAACATGATTTCCAAGCTCCTCAAAAGTGTAAACAATGACTTTTTCGCGTTGCTGTAGCTGAGAAAATATCGACCGTAATTGGAAAACAAAATCATAGAAACCTGCATTCGACTTTATCTCATTCTTTCCACAAATAAAAAAACAGGGTCATTGGTTGAAGACCCATTGAAAAACAGTTTCTACGAAAACACTGAGCGCGGTGAGGTGTTTGACGGACGTGTTATATTCGATTTATAAACATCCCCATTTCCGTGCCTCGAACGTAAAAAAAAAAAAGCTAGCGTTCAGCAACTGTTAAGAGCGCTGTGCTCTCAAACACTCATAATTTTATTACTATATCGCATACACTGTCCAAATATTACACGTTACATTCATTGTAATTTCCCACTAGTACAGTATTTTTCGGTTCCACAGTTTTCGTACAATTGCATGTCAAAGTAGCGATTGGAAAATAAATGTATTAAGCTACATAATGACACCTTTGTTATTTGACGTAAATGTTATTTTTTTAAAATTACAGGTACTCAAAGATATGCAAAAATTTTGGGAAGTTCAGAAATTTTACGAGACATAACTAAGGTGTCATTCTGTAGCGTATACATGAATTTACTCTCACCCTAAATTATTTAACTCGCATCGTTCGAATGGTTTTTACTTTGGATAGGTAGCGAAAATAGTCTAAACACTACTTTGTCATGCGCTTAAATGAAAACTATGGAACCGAAAGTATTTTATTTGTGGGAAATTACTATTATTGTAATGTGTAAATGTTGGACAGTGTTTGGTACAGTTATAAAGTTACGAATTTTTTCGGTACAGAGCAGTCGTATGGCATTGAAACAATTTGGTTAAAAATTCTTTTCACTAAAAATCTGTGACTACTGGCTCTATGTAAGGTTAACTCAGTACTTTAATTATTTATTTTCTTTTATTCTGAGATTAATAAGTAGGCATGTATTTTTACAGCATCAGAATTGCAAAGTCGCTCACACAATAATTACTACAAACAGAAAGTTTGTGTACGTACAGCTGAACAAAGATTGAGAATCTTCAATAGTAGGTTAACTGGTATGTCTTCCTACAATTGTTTCATATTTATGTCGATAAATAAAACCATATATGTATTTTGACAGTATGTCGTAGTCATTAGAAAATGTGTTACACCTGTGAATATTTTGCAGAAATAACATTGTTTATTGGTGCACTTTACAAGTTACGTAACGCTCGCATAAAATTATAAAGTTTGCCGAGCATAATCTACACATCCTTGCTTTATGTGTTTATTAAATTCTAGTACTTCACAGTGTGTCAATACTTAGAACTAAACACTTTCAATATTATTGAATAAATGTGGCAAGATTCTTACTGATTCGTCGAAACTCATGTTCTGCAGGAATCAGTTTAATGATGATGAAGAACCTGCATATTTGTGCGTTGTTGTCGCTGTTAAATCAGTTGTAGTATCAGCGGTAATAAATGCACTGCCTTACATTTAGGACTACGAATATTTCGCGAGTTCAACGACCAACATGATAGAAACAATTATCCTGTGTATACCGAAGCCCTACCATTTGTCCATTACCTGCTACTTATTCAGACAGCAGACAATGAACTAATAGACTGGGCTTGAGTATGCATAGGACATTGGATTCTAGCATGCAGGTCATTGAATTCGCGCATTTTTCCTAGCCCTACTTATAATATCAGGGAACTGCAAATTCCGCGTTATTATCTGACAGCAGACTGGACTCCAAGTTGCTATGTTCGTGTTCATCTGACTTCTACTGTTAGCCGACAGTTTGTGTGGCCAGTGATGTTATGTTGTCAGTTCTCTATTATGGTACGGAGCATTCAAAATTATGGTACATTGGCTCAAAACATAGTACATTTATAACAAAAGTAAAAAATTACCATTTTTTTAATCAAATTTTTCATTACTCAATGTTTTTTTTTTTTAATTTACACTACTGGAATTAATACGTACAAATGAAAATAGATAATGCTTTGAAAATCACAAAATTTTGAACACTTGTCATTGAAAGTTTGGCGCAATGATCATTCACTATCAGAATGGAAAGAAAATATGTATGTCACAGTTGTTTCTTGGAGTCAGACTCGGGATATAGGTATGCTGCTGTCATCCTCTTCATCTCTTTTGGTGGCTTGAATTAACTGCAGCAAGCATAATTTTTTTTCTTTCGTGTAGTCGTCGAGTATACATTACAATGAAAATCGCCAGAAATCCAATAGGTAATCAGATTATGGTACATTTGCGTTCCATGACAGTCTTGTCATGGTACATCAAGTCAAATAATGGTACAAGTTCCATGAACATGGTACGTCTAACAACACTGTGTGTGGCACGCCTTGTAGTACTGTACTTCTTCAACCAATGATATAAAGTCGATTGTAAAATGTCCACTATCCCGTAATGCGGGCACACAAAAGTACGAAGGCCCGAAGCCAATAACGTTACCGAGTATTTTCGGTAGAGTGTAGACTTGTAATTTCTACTCGTTCCTATCTACAGGATGTTGTCAAATCGCATGTCAATATTTTAGGAAACAATCCTCACATTTAGAGGAACAAAATTATGGACATACTCATAGGTCCGAAAACGCGCCGTTATTGGACTACGGTTCGCAGCAGTGTGATGTACCGACGATATATTTTCACACGTTTATGTCAATTTTCACAATTATTCCTACTGTTTATGGATTAGTGACATACCGCAGTAGTGTGCGATGTGCAGGACTGTTGCAATGGCATTCTATACAACTTGATCCAGCCCGCGCTGTAAACCGTAGGCCTATATCATGTATGCGAACTACTGTAGTACATAAACGATGCGTTTTCGTACCTATGTCCATATAACATTTTATATTCCTCTAGATGTGAGGATTTTTTCCTCAAAATATTGACACGCGATTTGACAACATCCTGTTAACGCGATACTCTGCAAGTGTAGAATGAGAGTGGCACTAAGTATTGCTTGTAATATAACGCCGAACCTCTTGACGGATTGTGGTGTAAAATATACCCAAGAAGCACGTAGGTATTTATGTAGTTTTGACACATTGACGCAATAGTAAATGTTAGAATACTTCAAATACTGCAGCTATTGGTGTCGTCGAAATGTTTCAAATTACTCAAATTACGCACCAATGCTAAAAACGTCCAACTTTGCACTTATAAAACGCATTTGTTCCATCGTTTACTTAAATATTATATACATACTTTAAAGGCAACATTTTGTAAAATTACATAAAATGTAATCTACCGTGCCGTTGACTTGAAAAATCTTACCAGGATGTTAAATTTGTATACAAAAATATTTTAATGTTATCAGTGGAATGAAGATTGCCAATACCTATAAACCCCCCCCCCCCCCCAAAAAAAAAAGAAAAATATATTATTAAACACAATGTATGAACTGCACGTCCACGATAAACAACTGTGAAGGTAAATATAATTTTACAGTATTCCTGACAAGAGCGCTGTGACTAGCTATTACAGCGTAAGATAAAAATGAGACCTAGTTTTAAAGAAAATTGTTTGACATAATTACTACAGGACTGTACATTTGTTGGGTACAAACTTCCTCTTACATTACACTTTGAAACCGTCGAGAATAGGGCCATGCCGAAGTATATAAGTACACTTTTTTTTTCTTTGCTCCATAGGCCTACTCACTTTCGTCGTGACGTCGACTTTCCTGACACCACATAATAAGCTAAAATTAGGTCAGCGAATGTCTCCGACAACCTGTGTATCTTCGACTTTCTGTATATCTAATGTTCACACTCCATACTTGGAATTTTAAATGTTTTGAGCTAGCAGTAAAATTAATAATATTTGTTTTTTATCGCAATTCAGTTTCCAAAAAATTACCCAATGTTTTATGCTTAAAAAGTTTTGTTCTTGATATTGCTTAAAAGATTTTATACTCGTTATTCACAGTGAAACATGTTAATGGCCTTTCTTCATCAATGTGTAACATTTGCATCAATCACACACATTAATCACTTTCTGAGCTGTCTCCACTGCTTCCATAATAGCCCTCTTCTCGCCGGACTTCAAAATACGTCTCGTTGATTGCTGCCCTTTCTTGCTTCTGCTATCGTTTTTCTCGTTGCGTTCTGAGGTCACTCATCAGCTACAAGTATGCAAAATACTGCCTAGATCATTCTTCTCATTCCTAGTGGCATAGATAATGGAGGTTTATCCAGAGGGTTTCAGTTGACAAATCTCAGCTGACTGAACTTATTAGACAGTGTTGCCTAAGCTGTCTGGTGAATGCAGCACCTAGCCAGGTGAAGAATGAGTTGGGGAATGCGGTGAAGAAATGTTCGGCAAAGCTGCATCTTGTTGCACTGCCTCCTCAAGTATGTTCGTCCTGGAAACTTCGGAGACGATGAAAAGTCTGTTGATCTACTGTGACTGTGAACTTAACCAGAGAGCCACTCAGATAAATCCTGAACGCCACGCCATTTAAATTTTTCTAAATTTGTTAATGACAGTCTCAAGTTTTTTTTATGCCTCGGGAAATACATTTTCGCGTTTGAGAGTTTTCGTATCACGTCAGTTGTCTTCACTGAAATACCTCATCCGATCTCTCTGGTCATGATGTGTGTTGAACCTGTAAGTTTTTATCCGAAGACGTTGAAGAGCGATACTATGTATGCTGAATAACCGTTGACAAGGTAGTCCAAGCAGCAGGTCACGAGAGATTAACAACTCACTCCCAAACAACATTTTTGGATGTGTGACCCTTCCAGAACTATCAGCTACTGAACAGTTTGTGAATAAGAGAGAAAGCGTCAAGAGTTATTAAAGGAGTAATTCGCCTTTGAAAAACATATTTTAAAACTTCAATTTCCCCACAAACCGCACACTGATCGACGTAAACTGACAAAACTCATGATATTACTTCATCACAATACGGCCGACACACCAAATGTAAACGGCAGTTGATACCTTCAACTTGTACGAAAATATAAAGGGTGGCTACCCTAAGATTGCTGACAACTTTTTACCATCAGAATTATCTGACATTTAAAAGTGAATTATTGGGTAAAATGTGATGTTATCATTAAAAATGGCCCTCTTGTAGCGACTGTCTAGGGCCCATAGTTTGCGTGCAAAACACACGTGAAGTTTGGGCTTGGTGATACAGAGCCTAGCATGTAGGCAACTCTGCGTACACGAGTGTTTGCTTTATCCCAAAGCGTCGCACAGACTATGGTGAACGTTCAGTATAATTATCATGTGCCGTACCTTAAATAGCTCACATAACCGTAACCAACATTTTGTACCTGACTGAATTTGTGTGCTATAATAATAATAATAATAATAATAATAATAATAAGTGTGCGAATTAAACAATACGAGTATTTTATTATGTTCGTTAAACTAATCAATAAAGCACCACACTAAAATGTTACATGTCTATTTTCAGCGCAAATATAGGGTACAATAATGGAGTGAATGAAGTGAAGAGATTTTTTTCATCGTTTAAGGCACCCGCCTGGTGGGTGTGTTAGTGTGAGTGAGGCACGACTCCAAGGGCGATGTTGACCGGCTCGTCTGGTGTGGTATCGTAGGACACTCGCCTGACTGACACTTGTAGTGGTGACCCCATCTTTTTATTGGTGGAAAGTTATAAGTGAAGTCCAATACACCTCTCTATTGTAGTTTCACAAGAATCCCTTCAGTAGTTGTTTAGATATAATAGATTGAAAAAGCCGTTTTTAGTCATTTTGAGGTGCTCTGAAATGGTTTATCTAATTAACGTGATGTTTTGAAACTTCTATTCCGAGATCGTTTGAAGTGTTTGTTCTTTTCGTAAATCCACACATTAGAAACACGTTTAGTTGTTTCTTAGATAAAAGCGTTCTGCTAGCACTCTGCAACGCTGGTTACAAGGCAGGCAGGCGGGCGCCTTAACATCAATGTCTTTAGCGCTGGTGGGGGTGACATGATGTGTTATTTTGTTTGTTTTTTAGATGCGTTCTTTGTTGCTGTAGTTATAATGAAGGTGTCACGGTCTAAGAAGATCTTGGAAGGTGTTACGTTAGAATACGAACGTAGTGAAATTATTAACGTGTGTCAGCAATTAAAGATAACAAATCTGGTAAAAGAAGTAACATGTGAAATTTTTTCACCAGAAGTATAACCACTGACTTTTGGTGATAATAATTTTTCCCCAACTTGTTTCATGCCTTATGTGCTCATCTGTACTGCAGCTATGCTTCATGGTTACTAGCAACGTGTATTTTTTGGGAGGCGTCACGTATTTGACAATGCCAATAAAAGCAAGTTTTACTGTAACACCACACGTCTGTGCAGAGAAAAAACGGTTTTGTGGTGGCTACAAAATATTTTGTCACTATGAACCTCATAAAATAATGTTGTAGTGTGATTACAAACATTTTTAGTAGTCACTGCAAAATTTATTGGGGCAACAAAAATTTTTTGTACTCACCACAAGGTCCATAATGACAAAATATTTTGTGGTGACCAATAAGGGTTTTTTTTATTGTTAATTTTTTTATTTTTTTATTATTTGAAAGTAACTGTATGTACATTCGAGCACAGTGAGCATTTTTCATACTCAAAAATTTAAAATAAGAATAATACAACAAACTTATTTTTCGTTCGTTCTCGTTAAATCACCCCTGAAAATGCATTCCTATAACTTTTTTTGTTCCATACGGAAAAACACGACGCAAACACTCTCTATCAGAGAAGGAAAAAACTGATATGCAATTATCTCCCAACTTCAAGTTGTAGACCGAGATAAAGAGTATACGTTTTTGCTACACAAGGAAAAACGTAACTTGTTTGTTAAAAATGTTAAAGATAGATTGAAAACTTACGGTATTATTAGTATAATTGGTGAAATAGATCAAAAATATTTCTTAATAATATAAAACAAATTGTAATAAATAACACAAAAGGACAACTAAGTTAGAGCGAAATAATTTAAAAAGTAGGCTAAATTTACACTTTTCCACTCAGTATAAAAGAGGACCAATTAGTGAAGAGTGCCTTCAGTGTTTTTGTGAAAATGTTAATGGACAAAGCAAAAGATATAAAAAAAAAAGTTTTTTGCAAATGTAGCACCAATGATTCCACTAACTTAAAAAAGTCTTTGGTTGATGATCGCGAAACATGATTTTTTCCTTGATAAAATACTGAGTTTTTTAACCATTATTTTCATATTTTATATAATTACAAAAGCTAACTGGCTTGTATTTTTGATAAATATTTGTATATTAACTCATAGTATTTGGTTCACAAGCATCAATTTTTTAAAACCTTCAAAGTAGGAACCCTCAAAGAAGTTAGGTAATTCCTACATTTTAATTTATTATTTCACAGATATGGAAGATTTGCTCTTACGTCACGATCTCTGCAGCCTTATTTATGTATGCATATTTAATTTGTTTTCAGAATAGAAATATTGTAAACATCTATCACAAATGATCTTCTGATATTGGTGGTGCGTGGTTACATGTTTAGTAAACAATTAGTGCGTAACGTATCTAATTTTGCTTTAAAAATAACTACAGCCTGTCACATATTTTTTACGATGATTCTTCAAAAGTTGTGATCCAGTGATTCTTTAACACCTTTCCCTTACCTTCCTTGGCTCGCAACCGTACAGTTGTATCTGTCTGGTCTTTAATATATATTTCCTAAATGTCAGTTTCCACTCAAGCACGTGAAAACAATGCCACATCAGTGTCACACTAGCAGTGCAGCACTGTGTTATTAAACACACAGTAAGGGTTTATTGTAGTAAACATTTTTGTTATCTAATACGAATACTCATTAACTCGTTTATGGCTAAAACTCTACCTTGAACCAATTTATTTATTTTAATGGTGTATATGTGCTTAATACTGGAAGAGTTAACGGTACATGTTAACAACCACATATTTTAACATTTATCGTAATACACATACGAGAGACTACTACACCCCGTCTCCATTATTGTACACTACATACTACATTTGTTCTGAATATAGACATGTAAATTTTTAGTGTTGTGCTGGTGCTATATCGAGCAGTGTAACGAACATAATAAAATACTCACATTGTTTCACTTGCACACTTATTATTTTTAACACACACAAATTCAGCCTGGAACTAAGTGCTGGTTATGGTTATGTGAGCTCTTTAAGGTACGGCTCATGATATTTATACTGAGCGTTCACCATAGTCTGTGCAGCGCGTCGGGATAAAACGATCACTCATGTACGCAGAGTTGCCTACATGCTAGGCTCTGTATCACCACGCCCAGACTTCACGGGCGTTTTGCACGAAAACTATGGGCCGTAGACAGTCGCTACAAGAGGACCTTTTTTATCACTATAAAGTCGCATTTTACATCTGTTATGCTGGTTTGAAGTTTATAACCGGAATGACTATCATTTAGCGATATCCCACTGCCAGTCTTAGCACTGCCATAAAAAAAGCTGGAAAATGTTAATCATAATTATTTGTTGCAAATTATTCCCTGAAAATAACAGATCCAGCTATTTTGTGATGTGGAAGCAAAGTAAACAACTGCAAATTGTATTTATTGTTAATGGAAAAGTATGGAGTCATTCGCCCATTGCGAATGATACAACTATGTCTTCCTAACCTTAAACCTAGATGTATATACAGATTGCATGTATTTTCTGTGATCTGCTTATAGCACAGCGAAGTAACTAAAAGCGGAGTTGTGTTATGTGTGGGGATAATATTGCTTGTCTTGCATTGTTTCGAGCAAATGTGATAAATAATAATGCAGTTGTGTTTAGTCTGCAATACTCGATGAAAAAATACTTTTGATATTTAATATATAGGATTGTTCAAATGATTCATCGGGCTTAAAAAATGTGTTATTCACAAAATGCTTGTTAGAAAATTATTAGCAACACATTAAAACAACCAGAAACTCTCCCAAATATTTTTCCCACAAATTTATACAAATATTCAATGTGAGAATTTCTTGCAACACACCACACATTCTGTTGGTAGTCGGGTATTACAGCATGCCCTGTCAATGACCATTATAACTATTGTAATGTAGTTTTGTATCTCGTGATTTGTTGGCGATGGGGGCACGTAAACAATGTCTCTTTATGTAACCCCACAGAAAGAAAGCACTCGGCGTAAGCTTGGTAGATTTGGCCGGCCGTCTAAACAGGGTCAAATCATCCCGAACTCTGCGTCCAATCCAGTGCCGTGGAAGTTCATTGTTAAGGTGGTGACGTACTTCTGTGTGCGAATGAGGTAGGGCCCCACTTGCGGTAACACGAAGTCGTTGGAATCCTCTCTGATTTGTGGAAATAACCACAACTCCAACATGTTGAGATAGAACAGATCCACACTGTGTTTTCAACAAACAAAAGCCTTTTCACCTTGTCTGTGAGATTACGCAGAAGACATCAATTTTGACGATTCCCGTACATTTGCATAGAAGCCTGGGAATTTTTAGTGTCCCATATCCGCACATTGTGATGGTTCACCTTTCCACGCAAGTGGAACATAGCTTCGTCACCAAACACCATACATGTGACAAATATCTTCCTGAATAACTTCCTACGTGTGCTCACGTAATTCAACTCTAAAGGCGCAATCTTCTTGATGCAAGAATTGCAACAACTGCAAGTGGTACGGTTTGAGTTGTAACCATCGTCGCGAAAATTCCACACAGTCGTCAAAGATATTCCAAGCTCCCGAGTCGCGACTTGCTTGGTTAGTTGATTTCATTAACTACACCCATAACTTTCCCTCACTCTCTTCTGTTTGGTTAGAAACATCAGGCCCCCCTGTGCCTTTACCTTTACACAAGTATCCTGTGTCCTTGAACTAACAATACCACTGCAGAATGCTCTTGTGACCTGGGGGCCGAACAGTTATCGTCACCTGCTATTTGCACCGAGGCACGCAGCGCAACGCAAGGGTAGAGCAAGTTAAACGGGTCCTCTACGGCATTACGTTATTATTATAATGCTAACGCAGAGCAACCAGACGCAACGCAGGTGCAAATTTTGCGTTGCACCCACAGAAAGCGATATTTAATCGCCCCCCCCCCCCTAGTGATTCTGTGTGGTAAAACCTTCGGAACTCGCGCTGCACTGTTACAATCCATATACATCATGCATAATCCAAAACACAAAACTCTTTATGTTTGTTTGTCGACATTTTGTAAACTGAGCTAATGATGTCAACTATAAGTGTGATAAAAAGGAAATTTTGACTTAATTAATTTTTTTAGTTGTTTCTTTTGTTGGCGCAAGGAACATGGGGGTTTCATGGTTAGCGCGAACCTATTACAGATTTTTAAAATTCTATTAGTCATTTTTAACAATCCTGTATATTGTATGTGCCTTGAAAATAATTATGTAAATTAATTTTGTTAGTCGCACATTTTAGACACGCAGCTAGAAAGTAAAAAACGCACAAGGAAGGGTACATTAAATAACTCCGAATTTTCAGGAAAGTAGTAATTTATGTGATTAAGAGGGCGTGGTACATAATTCAATGCTAAACGCATTAATCTATAACGGTAGGTTTCTTGAAACCAATTTGCGAAAATTAAACAATAGCAATCCTAGACAATAGTTTTAGCCAACGTTTTAAACATAATTGTTTCCAGTGTTACGAACTTCTGAGGCACAATACCTGACGCCGGAGCCTCGTGCATTTAACTGCGGCGCAAGAGATAACGCGTAACGAATTAGTAATTCTGGAGAAACATTTACTCATAAAGTTAGCAAATACTATTATCTAGGATTGTCATTGAGTATTTTATCCATATTGGCTTCGAAAAAAGCATAGATATCAATTGATGTTTTCAGCGTTTACTACCATGCACTCTTCATATGCATGATTACAAATACAACATGTCAGCTGTAACTATATCTATGGCATTCAGTAGGGTCATATTTAATAATTCGTCGCACCCCCTCTTCCCCTCTCTCCCTTCTATACATGCGGCAATTCGATCTGACACGGAGTCCGATGGAAGTCTGACGTCCTGAGGCAGACGTGCCTACACTCGGGTTACGGCTTAGGCATTAGCACCAAAATTCCAGCCATAAATAATAGTGGGGTCTCATAAACATACTGCTATGCCGCCAATGTTCTCCACGGCGTGACGAAATTAAGATCGGCCGTCCAGTCCACGGCAATGGAATCAAGAAACGGAGGAAGTATGCTGCTCGACGTGATTTTATATTCATTTGAACGATCCCTGCAATAGACTAGTGTCATAAACTGAATTTTTCTTTTTATTTATTTATTTTTCTTTTTTAACTTGTATCATTGTGAGTATGTTGCCGAGTTGCAGAAATTTATTTTTTCATTTTTGTCGTCTTTCTGGATATAACTATATTCCGTTTCGGGATTAATTTGTGCTGTTTTTATGTTCTATTATTTGTTTCGTTTTTTGGGTACGACCATATTCCTTTCTGTATCTGATAATTTATACATTTGTTGACAACAGGTGATACTGGCTTTTTTTTATTTTTGTTTCATTTTGGAAAGTTACAATTGCTGCAGTCACAAGGAGTTCTTTATATATCATGGCATGATAACAACCACCCATAATGAAACAGCATGCGTCATTTCACACCGTACGCCAACCGTCATGTGCCATTCTACGTTTCTTGTGGCTTGCCACCATTGCTATTAGAGCCGCCGCTGTTGCAGAGTTAAGAACCCTATACGGCTGTTGGCGGATGAAATGTATTTCGGTGTGTTAGGATAAGTTTCATAAGAGATTATACTAAACGTGCGTTCAATGTTTTAACATACGAAAAAAAAATATAAACAAATAACTGTTTCTCTAGTTTTGTTTTCTAGATATCACGCTTAGAAAAATGGTTTTGGGGCACCTCAAAACGGCTAGAAACAGAGAAATAACTTACTATAGGCTACGTAATAAGACATTTGAAAAAAAAATTCCCGTGAACTGTTTTGGTATTTTAAAAAATGCTGAAATTACAATTTTTTCTGTACATTTGCGATTTTTTAAAAATGCAAAATATTACGCACGAGAAAGTCTAGTTCTTATCGCCTGCTTGTTTCTATACCCTCAAACGCGTCATTTAGCGCCTGCTGAAGTGAGCAAATAATCTGCAGTGCTATGCTGGGAGGTACTACTATGAAGCCTGGTTGGTCCAGTAACTACTCTGAACCGAGGCCATGGTTACGAGGACCAATCATTCGCAAAACCGTAAACGTACTACAGACAGATAAAAAAAATAGCTCACGTATATGTAACACTTGTACACGAGTGACAAATACCCCAGGTACGTGCTATATAGGATTAATTCCAGTAACAAAATTTACATTTTGTGAAGGTGTCGGCACGTTTACAAATAACTGGTTTCTGTCAATCAAGAAAATTCTGCATTTCATATTAATGTATGGTATACATAGTTCGCTGACTGCAGTAGTCGAACAAATTGTGTGGGCCAAAGACTCTACCACATGTGCCTAGATATGTAGAAAAAAATATCTTCGTTACTCCACCACTGCGATCTTGATTCGATTCCCACTGCGGTCGCTTACGATTATCACATTCACATTTCATGTTGCAAATGGTACTGTTGGCCAGCGGAGTTTTCTCACGGTATTCCTGTATCCTTTCGTCATTGCATTCCGTCGCTGTTCGATTCTCATTTTCTTACCTTTACTAGTGCTTAAAACCACCACGCTTAGCGCTGTAAGAGTATGTCCATTTCACTAATTGCCAGAATACAGTAATTGATGAATTCGTCATACTAACTTTATGACACAGATACGTATGTTATTTAAAATTGGTACACATTATGGGGCACTACCTAACGGAAAAGATTACTGCTTGGTTCGTGTTTGATTCAATGTTCGGGCTGCCTATTTTGTCGTTCCATATTGTGGCTCAAGCCGAACTTAAGGGTGTTCAAGTGCGATAAAATCATAATTGAATCGGGAATTTGCAAAAGGGATGAAGTCCACTTTTTGAGCAAATTCAGGTTATACGAGATTTCGACTCTCCAAAGTATTCTCTTGGCTGTCAGCAGCAAAAGAAACCCAGTCCTATACAAGAAATACGTTAAACGGACTAGTCCATGAATGTGCCAATAGCGCATTATTTTGTTTATGACTTACATGATTGTAGTAGAATAACAATTTTTAATGTGGCTTAGTAATTTTTTCTCTAGCATATACTAAGGTTCAATAATCTACACCAAAGACATTATGCTTTCTCTGATAGTGTAATACATATCACTGCTTTATGGGTAAAAGGTACTGGGTGGTGTTGTGTTTGCAAAATATGTTTCTATGTAACATATTAGTAGTTTTTCACTAGAATAAACCAACATTGCACTAATATACACTCAAGGCATTATGTTTTATGTACCATTATTAGAAAAACGCTACTTATTTTTAAAATGTATCAATTCCAATAGCATTATTAATTTCTAAAAAATAAAATATAAATGAATGTCTATGTCAGTTATGTTTCACATTATTCCACACACTCTATACTTTCAAGTTATCCATTATTGATGACCTGATTCACTCCCAGATCCACTATAGTTAGGGCCACGATTTTGTCGCGAAAAGATTTTTGCCCCACTTTGTTTCAGTGACTCACGTGCACATCGGCAGTTCTGTTTCAAGGTTATTGGTAGCGTGTCTTTGTTCAGACACGTTTCTCATTTTACTGCACCAATCAGAATTAGATTACTGTGAGTCTGTACGTCTATAATTTGCCAAGGCAAGTGAGAGTAAAATCATCCAACCACAGACGACGTAGCAGAGCTGCAGGTGTGCACATGACGCATCGAAACCAAATGTTCCAAAAATCTTTTCGCCATAAAATCGTGGCTCTAACTATAGTAAATTTATTGTTGTTTCCCAGCAATCTACTCACTTGGACTTGGTCCCTTTTACAAATTCCTGATTCAGTTGTATATTTTTATGGAATATCATTAGTTTGGTAGACGATACTTGTGAGTACTGTACACTTTACTCTTACGAAACAATTTTATCTCTCATAGTATTCTCATAACGGGGTGTCAAAGTCAAAATTTGCTTGTTACACTGCCTTGCATATAGTGAAAGTCAACTGACCTACTTAAACAAAATTATTCATTGTGAACTTACATCCCATGAGCTGTGCAATAAAAAATTTAAATCCACAGCATAATATTTTGAATTTAAAAAAAAATCACAAAAATACAATTGCAAATTCAGCAATTTTTTTAAAATACAAAAACAGTTCGCGAGATTTTTTCGAATGTTTTATTGCGTAGCCCATAGTATGTTATTTGACTGTGAATTATTTCACTTACGTAAGTCAACTGGTTTTCACTAAAATGTTTGCAGTGTTACAAATTATAAACCCCCCTCGTTGATATATTATTCAATTGATTCTTTTGTTTGCAATTTGTCTAATTTCAGTAGCGGTCTTTAGCGAGCTGTGCGTATTGCACAGACAGGTGCAGGACTCCACTGGATACTAGTACTTCACAACATTATGCTCTGAAAGAGTTCAGAAAACTAAGGCACTATATAGAGCCCTACAGAAAACGCAAACGTCATGCTTATTGACGCCTCCGCACAATCTGTATCCGATTCGTTAAATTTGCGTCTGGGAAACTTTACTCTATTAGGTATGGAGGTGAACAGTTCATTTTCAATGCATAAAGCATTTAATACAAATCTTCGTTATATTGTACTTTATTTGGAGGAAGGAAGATGACAGTGACTCAGTAGTGTGATGATTAGATGTAATTCGCATCTAAAAGACTTCGATTTGAGCAGATTCGCTGCAGCTGTAGCCAGGCTCTCACGCAGAACTTTTTTCGTATGTGAGAAAAAGAGGGGGGGGGGGGGGCAGATCTCAAAAGTAAAAGTTTATGAAACGTGTTCGAAATGTGAGTATTAAGTTATAAACTAGGCTTTATTGCCAGGTTTTGTTATACGTGACACTGAACAACACTAACGGACTCCCTAGCTGTAGTGGCAGAAGATTGAAGAACGTAACCCTCGATGATGCCGCTGTGGTAGTTAGTTAGTGGTTACTCACTGAGTGAGCAGTTTCTGTGTGTCTGCCAGTCTTGTGTGTGCTGTGTACCAAGAGTAGCGTACTCATTTAGCATCGGAGGACTGATCTGTAGCTGGCACAGGCAGTGAGACACCTTCCTGGCATTCTCTGAATTTGTCCCTACCTCCCCTCCCTCCCCGCCTGTTTGAAGCGGTAGTGGGACTGAAGGAGGCCAGTGGAGGGGAAATGATGGTTTTGAAAGGGAGAGGGGGTTGACAGCGTTGAAAAGGTCCCGCTCCCGCTCTGGCCGGATGCCCGCAGCAGGAAGTGACGGGATGGAGGGGCGCGAGCGCTACGTGAGACACGCGACAACATGCTCATCGTTCTGGCGACCTTCCTACAGGCCCTGTCCCCGGGGAGGGGGGAGGAGCAAAAGGGACAGAATGTCCCGGGCTCCAGTCAGAATAAGGCCCGGCCTTGCCCGTAACTCTTTGAAGAAAAATTACATTTTTTTCATTTTTCAGATGTAAAATATGCCTGTAGTAACAGTGTTGCTGTCCTTATACTGCTGTAAGGATCTGTAACTTACTGTGCAGGGTTATTTATGCGAAATATTGTGTAATTACTTTTACAATTCTTAAAAAAGTGGTTGGCAAATAATTTTTCTTAAGATTTTTATCCAGACGTTACGGGCCCATACTATTATCTGCCCCAGAGGCCCCCATAAACCTTGCTGCCGGCTTGCCTACCTATCGATAAATCGGAGTTTCTGTAGACTACGACATTATTGTACGGCGCGATATCATATGATACTGGCGACAAATTTAGGCCGGCGTTATTACGAGTTATATGCATTCGAATTTGTGCGATATTGGCAATGTAAATACAATATTTAAATGTCGACATGTTTTGTTATTGAATCAGTATTCCATGTGTCAACATCATACATGTCTGTGCTATTTTCAACTAGATGTACGATGTCACCTGCGAAATCAATATGAGTACATAGTTCTACTTAATGTTCAGTTACCGAGCGAGGTGGCGCAACGGTAACAAGTTGGACTCGCTTTAAGGAGGACCCGGGTTCGAACCCCGGCTCCGGTCATCCTGATTTCAGTTTTCCATGGTTTACCCGAAATCGCTACTATAATATCAATTCAATTTACCTTGCGCTACAGTAAAAGTATCTCAGTTAAACTTTTAATGTATATTTAAGTCGTAATCAGTCGAGTAAATTAAGAATATAGAAATAACTGCTCGACTAATAACGGCTTAAATTTTACATTATCTTCTCTCTGTCTACCAATTTTACATTTATCTTCTCAGAATTTCATATGAGCGAAAAATGAAACAATACAATATGGCGACTGATGCCCGTGACCGACTCCTGTTCCAGTTGCCGTCGTTGTGTCAGTTTGTGTCACCGTCTCCTATGACGTCGCTGTCGACAAGACATAAAGGCCACTTACCTCACCTTAAATATTTACTATGCAGGATGTTTCACTTCAAGTTAGTATGAATGCAAGTGAGTATAAGAGAACTTGTGGTCCACGAAGCTAGGACAAAGAGATATAGGCGTAAACATACAGATACATGTGTCGAGATTTATGTTTCGTGTGTGTGTTGACATGTAATATTGCACAAGGAGTTTCAGTTGATGGACCTTGAGGAGTCCTCGACTGGCGCATGGACGGCGTTCCAGCGTGTCACGTGTGTTCTTTTTTACGCGAAACCGCTTAAGTTATTCATGTTATGTTTACCTACGAAAAGAACACACATTTGAAACCATGCTTCTGTTTTTTTTTTTTTTTTTTTTTCTTTCAAAAATGCAACACGCTTGTTAGAAACAGGATATTCTGGCCTCTCAAAATGGCTAAAAATGGGTTTTTTAGACTGTTGTAACTCCGAAAATAATACATGAAGTCGTAAAGTGCGAAACGAGAGGCATGCGTTGGTCTTTACTTCAAACTATTCAAAATTAAAATATTAGGGCCACCGCTTAAGGCTGTTCCAGTGATATCGAAAATCGCCATGTTAATAATATTAATTTGAATGGTCAGATGTGCTTCGTATGCCTTCCATGAACACGCCGAGAATGCGTGGACTCCCTATATAAGTCACCGCGCTTCACAATTTCTCACACTCGCCTTTGGGCGTGTTCAGGGAGAGGGCTATCGTCACTCCTCTCCTGCGAGCGACGACAGCGCTCCGCGTACTGGAACAGCGGTGGTGGTCAACCTTGGTACTACGTAGTCCCGGTGTGGCAGGCGATTTGTACCCAGGCGTTCTGTACCCCCTTGGAAGGCGCAGTGACGGCAAATGTCAAAGAGGAGAGGGGGCGCTAATAACCGAAACCACAAGGGTTGGCAACTGCACAATAAGACGACCCTTCGCCCGGGGACTCGGACCTTCGCCTTTGTCAAATAAAGAATGGGCATCTTAGCAGAATAACT
>PNEQ01006044.1:6168-20253 GCA_003012365.1 Medauroidea extradentata
AACACATTTTAAGTTGTGATACAGTGTACAGAACACATTTTAAGTTGTGATACAGTGTACAGAACACATTTTAAGTTGTGATACAGTGTACAGAACACATTTTAAGTTGTGATACAGTGTACAGAACACATTTTAAGTTGTGATACAGTGTACAGAACACATTTTAAGTTGTGATACAGTGTACAGAACACATTTTAAGCTGTGTTACGTATATTTAAATTTTTACATTTTTTTTAAATTTAAACTTCCTATGTCACATATTTTACGCCAACTGCATACAGTAAAATATTAATATTTATGTTTTTTTCCTTGCGGCAAATAAGAAAAGGGATCCTAGTAAAGTCTTGAGGTGTATGTAATCAAATTTAAAATAATTTTCACGTTGATATTGTAGAATACATATAATGAATCTGTGTCACTATCATTGAAAACGTTTGTACAAAACATTACTTAATTTTAGGCAAGTACAGATAAGTCATGCCAGTAATTAAAGCACCTCGAACCGCTAAGTAAAGGGTTTTTATTTTCAGCCTCTCCATCTTTGTTTATAACATGACATAAAACACGTGTTCTGTAGCAAGCGTTCTGAATTTGTGTGTTAACGTCTATTCCCGGTGGAATCGGTCCCAGGATTATCGTATGTGAGAATCGTGCTGGACGATGCCGTTGGTCATCGGGTTTTCTCGGGTTCTCCCGTTAGCCCCATCCTTTCATTCCAGCGCTGCTCCATACTCATCTCATGTCAACTCTCACTAGCGCTGAAGACCTTGTTGTTAAGCTCTGACCAAAATCTCTTACACTCTCTCACACTGTTTACCTCTAAAGTCCTCACAAAAACCTCAAGAGTGCAGTTGTATCTACCAACTTTGGTTGTCACGTCATGTGACTTCAAGCAGGTACCCATGTATCATGTGAAGTTTAACAACGTTTCTGTTTACCATGCACCAATGTCCTTAGATCACTTTCCTTATCAATGAATATTTCCTCGTTTGAAAAATGTATCATACTATTTACAGTAGTGTCACATAAATTTACTATGTCATTCATATTGTTCCCTTTTTTGCCTCTTGTTTTGCATGCACATACGTCATTGTTCTGTCGAGAACAACGTATTTTAAAAAATACAAAAAATAAAAAATTCGTTAACGTATCAAATGTAAGTTATTAATAGCACGGCTAATAACAGTTTTTCAATTTTATGTGTTTAGTATGTCTAAAAAATTTCCCTGTTTTGTTCCTATAAATGTATACAATGTAACATAACATTGTTTATTTAACTTGATTTTAAGTACTTGTTTATTCGTCAGTATTTTATTTAAAATCACGTGACATTTATTATCTTATTGTTGATTATTTTGCTTCCGTAAAAGGGACACTAAAATTTACTTCGTATTTCTTAGTTCTATTTATGTTATATTACTACTTTTTACTGTAACATGAAATAAGCAAAAGCAAATTCAATTACAAACTAAATATTTAATGGTTTTTTAACGCTATCTTATAGCCTAGGTAGGATTGTAGAACAATTTAACGTATCGTGGACAGAAAAGTTATTACTGGCGGAACATGATTCCTTAACAATTTGTAACTGGGAGAAAGCTACAAAGTTATATATATTCCAACCATGATGGATTTTACCTGGACTGATTTCAGAAAAAAAAAGTACAGCGGAATGTTCTAATTATTGTGGCATGAACGCAAATACTAACTTGTTCCTCCAAAGTGTACGTCCAGTATTATCACTTCGCTTTCGCGCCTTTTACGCATATATCGTATTAAAAATAAAAGTTTATCTAGAGCTTTCAAAGTCGAAAGTAAAGATAAACATGAAAAGCAAGCAACAATTTTTTTAAAGTAACTCTATTGCAAGGAAATATTTTATTAATCTCTGGGGTCTTGTAATTTAACTAGCTGCATGTTCGACTGCTTTCGCAAAAGTTTCAGAAATATCAGCATACGAGTTTCCCAGCATCAATACAGTAATCTTGTTGGAAAATTCTCAAAGAAGACGTGGTAAGGGAAAGTTTGATTTCTATCATTCTCGTGCCTCCGTTATGAGATTATTTAGGCTAAGATTTCAGTAGCGCGAACGCGGAAGACAAACTATCTAACGCCTTTCATATAAATGATTGTGATCCAATCATCCATATTAAACTAAAATATAAAACGGTTTCACACACACATAAATAAGTAGTCTACATTATTAAATGTGTTATGTAGAAATGTTCTTAAAATTCAACAAAAAAATTTCATACATACACAATTATAAAAACTTTGGTGCCATTTCCTTGTAATAGGGTATTGTACAAGCAGGATGAATAAATTTAGCTGTAAGGTTATTAGGTATTCCATAACGCTAAAAAAACCTGGATAATAATTTGAAGTATTTGTCGAAAATGTGTGTTGCGGAGTTAAAGTACCTGCTATGTAAATATTGTTTCCAAAATGTTTGGTCAAAGTAAACTATTAACTGCAGTCAAAGTAACAGTGCTATTATTATGCAGCAATATTATGTAATGTATGAAATAAAATTTGTTTACAACTAGATATTCACATAAGAGAGCATCGTTTATACTTTCATGATTTAAGATAAATTACTTCAAACCGCAACAGTAACAAAAATATAACAGCATTTGCGTTCCGTAATGAGTTTTGCACACAGACGTACAAATTAGAAAGATGTTTAAAAATAATACCACCAATAGAAACAAAACCGGAAGCTACACACACGCACGCGCACACGCGCACACACACATACACACACACACACATATATATATATATGTAGAGAGAGAGAGAGAGAGAGAGAGAGAGAGCTGTCCAATATCCTACGTAGTTTTTATGGGCTAAGAATGGGAGTACTAATAACTTCGGGTCCAATCGGGTACCCTCGGCAGTGCCCGAATGTGCTTGGGTTGAATCGGCAGGGCTTGTGTAGTTCAGCAGATTACTGTTTGCATGGTACTATTATTAGTTTTCATCAAGTTAATTCACGAACACGGAAAGCTGCTAGGGTGTTCAGATCGTATTCTCTGTGTGAAAAATTGTAATTTTTTAAAGTAATTTTTTGTAAACAATAGGGTTGGCTCAGTAAAATAACAAACTAACACATTAAACAAAGGCCGAGGAGAAATATCCAAAATCATCAATAATATACTATATGGCATGTTTGAACCTAATATTTAATATCGAAATATTAATTTCACTGCGAAATGTAACATCAGAAGTCTGAAAATTGTTTTTACGATATTTTTGCACACCAAATAATATGAAGAAGACGGCAACGAGTCAACAAATACATTTATGGAAACATTTTTTTTTTATTTTAACGTTTCTTTTGTGTTTGCCTGTTTCCTTTGTGGGCTGATAATGTAGAGTTTCCACTGAGATCAAACAACGCTCGTGAAATTACAGGACAGAATCCTTGGAAACAAATTCCCGCCAGCGGCGCCCAAAGAGGATTTCAGCGCACGTAACGCAAGCAATCACAGGACGGCAGAGGGGAAAATCCCGAAACATGCGAATTCATCCCTCCCGCATTCCCAACACCACCTTCCCCGCTTTCCACCATCTTCCCTCCCCTCTCTATCATCTTCCACGGCTGAACGTTTCAAATCCTCGTGAGAGGGCGTTTGGTTTCACGTGCGTGGGCGGTTTAGCGGGATGTGGGGACGAGGTGGGCATGGAGCGCGCAATCAGCCGTTTGGCCAGTCGCGCATGAATGTGCAAATCGGCTTATGAATATATTAATTAACAAGCAGGATGGCGCGCGCGGCAGCACGTTACCTGGTGCCGTTGCCGGCCGGTAAACGAGCGACTCTCCATCATCGCAGGTGAATGTGCGGTTCCCGCAGCCTCTATCCTTCGTCCGCCTTGTTGCAGAGTGCTTTGGTACTCCTGCATGGAGTTTGTCTGGCATTCGCGTAACATTCTATATGCTCAGCTGTCTTTCAATAACCCTTTCACACATATATTCGTTTTTTTAAATGATATTTCAAGAGGTCGCTACTAATGTGCCATTCCACTTGTTTAATTCATCATACACATACACACACACACGTACACACACATACGTACATAAAACTTTGTATTATCAAACCTGCTTTAGTTTGGCAGGGTTGACGCCTATATATATATAATATACAGGGTCTGTGTATATATATAATATATATATTATGTATATATAACATTGTAAAAATGCATTGATTTACATTTTCGCTGCGGTAAAAGGCAACAACTTATGTATGTAATAATTATTTTTGTTTCCCTAAAAGTAAATACTTATTTCATTCCCCTATTACGACGACCATAAAAAATTACGTTAACAGATGTACAATATTGACAACCCCGCTCAGTTTGTTTCGTTTATTAATATAAAAACGTCTAATGGTTCAGACGCAATTAAAAATACTATCGTACGAATTTTTGATGTTTTGTTGAAATCGTAGGAAGTCAATATGTAAGTTCATAGAGGGCTAGGCACAGCGCGTAGTGTTTGCGCACTAAAATGTACACCAACTGCACATTACTACAGAAATGCTACCAATAGGGCTACGAACGAACTGTGGTAGATCTTTTAATTGCGGTAAGTGTTATAGAAAATAATTACAGTTTAATGTTAGTCCTATGGTAAATGAAGAAGATATATTTTAAGAGAACTAACAAACGTTTTTGTGAGCAACAACAAATTTTTTTTTGTGAGCAACAACATGAAAGACATCGTATCTCGCACAGGAGAATGGAAGCATTTATGCACTTAAAGAACTGGAGAAATTGCGCAAAATCAACAATTCCTTTAAAACAGTATTAAACGTCAAGCCGAAAAGTATTCTTAAAAAGTTTAAAATTACTACTCAAGTATATAATTCACTAATTAGGCAGTTGTTTGTAAAATATTGTCTACTAAGTTACAATCAATAAGTCGAAATCTTATTAAATTGGTTGTTACGTAATGGATAACATTTGGCAACAGTGAAGTATCAGTTAGTTCTAGTTATCATAAATTTGGTTTATGAATTAATAGTTTTTACTAACCAAACTAATATGTAACAAAATTTATTTTTTTATAGTTACAGCTGTGTTTCTAGGAAGGTCTTATACTACAACTTAGGAGGGCGTGGTACAAAATTCAACGCTAAAAGCATTAATCTATAACTTTAGGTTTCTTGAAGCCAATTTGTAAAAGTTAAACAATAGCAATCCTAGACAATAGATTTAGCCAACGTTTTAAACAAAATTGTTTCCATTGTTACGAACTTCTGAGGCAAAATCTCTGACGCCGGAACCTCGTGCATTTAACTACGGTGCAAGAGATCACGCGTAACGAATTAGTAATTCTGGATACATATTTATTCATGTAGTTGGAAAATACCATTATCTAGGATTGTCATTGAGTATTTTATCCATTTTGGGTTCGCAAAAAGCGTAGAAATCAATTTAAATTTTCAGCGTTTATTTATCTACAACGCACTCTTAAGCCATTCGTGTTAACGTAGTTTATAGAAGCATCAATACACAAGATTTATTAGAGGCCGTTTGCATTGAGCAAGACGTTGGACCGGCTATTCAGACTTCTGTCTTAATGGTTTTTCGAAATCACACCTTGCGAATGCTGGAACAGTTGCTTTCTTTATTATTTTTAAACAATCACACGGGACGGGGTACAAAACAAGCTTCGTGTAAGCCTATTTATGTTTTAACAAATACTGATAGAGAGAGAGAGTTGTGAGTTTTTCCTGCGAATTAAACATTTAAGGGCGCTATTATTGAGCCTTGGCAATAATAACATAATGATTTACATGTGGAATTATAAAAATGAAGTTGTGTCTCCTTTCAGGATGACCATTTCAAAGAAAAATATTTACCTGTCTATGAGAAGACGGAAAAATTGCTACAATAATATACATAAAGATAAAATGTATGCTGGGGTGTGTTTTTGTCAAGAAAATGCCTGAGTTTTAAAAACACAAACTAAAAAATTAAATTTTAATATGTGGCACACCGTGATAAACAAAAAAGTCAGTTGATAATTTTTTTTAAATTGCTAGCCCTACCGAGAATACTTTTACATGCAAATTATCCTTGCTTAATCCTCTGTTCTGATTTCGAAAGTACACTTAAGTAATTACGGAATAATTTGTTTGTTGCAACCAAATAATTTGTTTGTATATGGCGAAATACAAATTTTTGTTGCTCAAACAAAATTACTTAGTTTTTTTTTATTTGTTATCCAAGAGTGGTATTTAGTTAGTACCCGTAAATATTTGTTCAGCACTTCACAGATTTTCGTGTCTTGCTATTGAAAAACGAATAGCATCTCCAAGGATCTAGATTTTCGCACTTAATATCCTCATTGACATTCAGGACGAAGATTGAACTTTGGTGTTTGATGTATTCTGATGTCTCGTGAAATGTTCGAAGTTTAAGCAGATTAGTGATAGTAAATTTATTTTGTTTTTCTTTCATGTAGAAATAGTTTTATCTGGATCGTTTGTACGTACATAAAACATCAGTAAATTCACTTACAAATATAGCTATAATGATTATTGTCTCAGAAATGGCAAAATAAGTTTTGAGATGAGACTACAAAATAGTCCAAGCAACTAAATCCAGTACGGCGTGCACAGACTTAAAGGTTTATGTAACGAAGTGTATATTTTTGTTAAACCTAACTAATTAATGCGTTGGCGTCTAACAAACATTTTATTTCTATGCGTTAAAACTTTTCCAAATAAACTACATATATTGTTGGATCAACAGAAGAGATTGTTGCTTTTTGTAATTTGTTCTCGTAACAGACTAGTTTGTTAACTCAAGTAAATAATTTTTCGCCATATTCAAACAGATATTTTTTAAACATTTCTTTGAGTGAGTATTAAAGTGGGGCCTATTTTTCGAAACCATTATCCTACAAAGTAAAAAACATGTTTATTTATATTACCTGCAAGTAATATCGCTTGTTCGCAAGACTTATTGCCTGTTATTTGATTTTTTTCTTTTAGATGATAAAAAAAGCTTAAATCATTATTTTGATGAAAATTTAAAACATGCCGTAGGGATGATTATAGACATATTTTATGTGTTTAATGCTCTTGAATCTTTTGGCTGTTGTGTATGTTACCGTTTTTTGAATACCAATCCAAAACATTTATAAAGCGGTCAATTTTAAAATTACATAACCTATTAAAATATACCAATTTCCATTGATTTTGCCGTCGTATTAGTTTATTTAAGTTGATTGGATAATTTTTTTCCGGAGGCGTTACGTTGGAAGTGCGGTGTATTTTTATCATACAAAATTCCCAAGTTAATTATATGTTAATGGGATTTACAATGCGAGGGACAGATACTGTCACCAGGCAAAATTTTTGTTAGAAGTTGTTTAAATTGTTTCATTGTTAACATAACGTGTACAAATACTTTTACAATAATGCTTTGTTCGTACCAAAACGTTTTTTTTTAATAACTCATGTCCATGTGATTAAAGTGTTGCATGTAACATTTGTTAAAAACGTCCTTTAAGAAATCCATTTTAACCTGAGATTTAGAAATATCTGGAAAAATGGTCAAACCGCATGGTAAGTAATACAGACTTATCTTAAATAATATTATAATTGCTAAAAAACTATATATATTATTCAAAATAAATAGCTAGTATATATTTTCATAGTAAAACTAAAGAAGAGTCCCTAAATTGCTCTTGAAATGCACTGTAACCAGATGCGTTTTTTTTTTGTGATGTCAAATTTTCATTAGGTTTGCATGTCTACAAAAAGAAAACCCATACTATTCCAAGCCTCTGTAAGTTTAAAAATCAGCACACATGTTAGAAACAGGAGTTTCAGGACTTACAAAATGACTAACAATAGTTATCCAGACTTCCGTTATCAGAGAAAATGCCAAACGAATTCAAATTGTACACGAAATGGACATTAAACCATACCTCACACAAGAATGATATGGTCAACTCATAAAGACTGATAGGAGAAGGAATAATAGTAAACCAATGATGGCGAATTGAGAGGCTTGCGCGTGGATGTGATACTGCATTACATAAGACGATCACAAGCACTCTTAGAACTCCAAAGATTTTGTGTCTCTCTTTCAAACACATACATTCTAATTAGGTTGACACATTAAACGCCAAATTAGGCCAGAATTCGTACTGTAGTCTTCATGATGTGATGTATAATTTAATTTTTGTACATGCAATATTTCTACTATTGCTGGACAAAAATTCTTGTAATTCACATATGTTAGTTGTACATATTCATATTTTATTTGGCTGAAAATTATTAAAGAGCATGTTTTTCATTGTAAACTAAAATACGAATGTGGCCGCCATTATAAAAGTCACTCATTGAAAACCAATTAATTAGTCATATTCTATTCCATTACAATATGAATATGTACAAGTCGAATTTGAAGGTAGTCGGTAGAGGAAGTCAACTGACCGTGTCACTGGTCCTTAGACAGAGTGATTAGAAACCTAATTTTGAGATGATACACAGGTGCCTTAAAGCAGCCCTACAAATTGATAAATAATACTCTGTACCTATTTACATACAGATCTTACCACGGTTTAAGGATAAAAGTATTCGTGTGTTCGTAAAATAAACCACGTTAACCTGTAAAAATTTATTTAAAAAATCACATTGTAAAAAATTGTAAGTTATAAAAATTTTTAAACAAATAATAACACCGACTTTAAAAATTCAATTCTAAAAAAAATTCACTAAAAGGTAAAACACAATTACGTTATTTTTATACTACTTATTATTTATGTATACAATTGTGTGTACATAAAATCCCTTTTATTTTATTTTGCGAACTACTATTTTACCTTCATTATTACTTGGCATGTGCTGTACCCGCGTACTAAGAAGAAGGCTGTGGTTGAACCCATTTATAAGAATTGTTTTGTTAACTGTACGTTTTGTATTTTGACGAGTTATATACTATGTAAATGCTCCAGCGAACAACAAAAATTTGACGTTATCTATATATATATATAACAAGTAGATCTATACAGAATTAATCAGCCTACTTTCCTGTAGTGTATATTTTGATAACAGAAATGTTTCCTCATGAACTGAAGGGGGAGGAGTATCCTAGGGTTTTAGAACACACATAAAATAATGCCAACGAAAGCAATATGATGAAAAACTCAAAAATTAGAAAACATAATGCAACATTTAAATTTTGTGTAAAATTATTTACTTGCTTAGATAATGTTATGAACATCTCTGGTGATTAAACTTTAAATTTGTTGAACAGCGGTATT
The DNA here is from genome assembly GCA_003012365.1 of Medauroidea extradentata. Classification (NCBI taxonomy): domain Eukaryota; kingdom Metazoa; phylum Arthropoda; class Insecta; order Phasmatodea; family Phasmatidae; genus Medauroidea; species Medauroidea extradentata. Next base: position 15,452 of record PNEQ01006044.1, read on the forward strand.
TTATGTATGAGAAATTTATATGAATTTTTACTGAATGATATAAAATGTACCTACATGGATTTTCGCTACTTAAAATCACTGCTACCTACTAACCAACTAACTCAGATTATCTTTCAATAATTCTAATTGCTGGTCATACAGTAGAACAGGGTGATTAGAAACATTGGGGTGACTAGAAAGCAATTTCAAAGGTAAATTTCCGGTACAGATACTGTTTTAAAATTTTAATATTTAAGCAGGCAAGTTAAAACAATTTACCTACAAACAGTAGTTTTATTGTAATGATATTACTTTAAAGCAAGAGGTGTAGGTTAGTGAAGAACATATTTCTAATTTCGTTTCTATTCACCCCAGTGTTTCTAATCATCCTGTTTTACAGTACTTATGTTACGTTATTTTTGTGAGTTCATACAACTAAGATCCCAGACATGAACCAACACTAGCCTGACATGATGTCACAGTTGCTAGCATGCATAATCAAATACTATAATAATATTCCCAAGTAACAATCAAAATTTACTTAATTATACGAAATAATACTAAAAATTGTTTTAATAATTTAGCCCAAGGGATAAAAAAACATTATTTTAGGGAACTATTTATCTAACTCAAGGCACAAAATTTAACATATCTATAACGAATACAGTTAACGTCATATTGTATACAGTATCTTAATTAAATAAGTGTATAAATCCAAGATGGCGGAGCTCCATGAACGATTACGTCTCCTTCGACGGAAAATAGAGAATTTAGCTGTACTATTTTACAATTTCAAGCTTTGTTATGAAAACACGCATGTTTGCGTATACTCTTGAATGTCTGCTTACATCTATGGTGCATGTGGTATCAGCTGATTATGTATGTAAACACGAACATCGCAGACGTATTTTACAAATATTTGTTGGAGATTAAATGCTTATTCGTGTAGGGCTATATTAATTAAAGATTTCTATACAATGAAAATATTTAGCCATCGATGTAGCAAAAAATTAAACCCAGCAGGAAATGTTTACTTGCATAATGTCAAGTTTATGATTTCTAAGAAAGTACAAAAATTATAAAAAGTAAACATTTCGGCGTAGTTATTAAAGCTTTTGTATTGTTATGAACATAGCAAATCATTGAAAATGTGTATGCCATAATTTGCTAGCCGAGGCAATAAAACTTGCGTCAAACTGCAAAACTGTGTTTTTGCCATGAACAGCAAATTATAGAACTAACCACAAAAAGAGTTATCAAAGAGATTGGCTGCTCCAGCTTTACATAACAACAATAATAAAATCAATCGCAATTGTGCTTTTTCCTTGTGGCAACATTACTCCTTTCTGCCACTCTAGACCTCCCTGCCTACAGAGTTCCTGAAACTACCCCCACCCCCCTCAATGTAATTTCCAAGTACTGCAAAACATTCTACTACCTCACAAACATAGAGCTCCAATATTCTCCACACCCTTCAAATCTTGTCACTGAAGTTTCCTCTCCCTCTACACTTTCCCTTAATTAGGTGACAATGTCACCCTCCCCTTACATTCTTAACTGTATATCCTGACCTGTCTTTCGACCCTCCGCTTGTCTTTCGATGCACTCCATCACATTTCCTATATTACAGGTGGCCTACACAACTACCTTCCTTCTCTCCATCCTGTCCCTTTCATCTCCACCTGCCCTTCTTTGTACTTCACAAGTTCCTGCATTTTTACTTTCAATGTATGAATCCCCAGTCTGTGACCACATGTCCCAGCATTGAAACTGAACCATTGTGCTGTGTTTATAGCATTTTTAAAATGAATGACACATATGAGCTAACATACAAACATGAAACAACTAATATTTTACAATGTAGGTTCTTACAAACAATTCTACCCAGGAGCAAATTTATCAGTTATTAGATGGCAGTTAAATAAATTAAAAATTAAATAGGTATAAATTAAATACTGGCCTATGATTTCCTTGTACTGCAGTTGTACTGTTAACACTGGTGATCACTTTCACACAGGCTTACAGACGCATAACCTACAAAATACTTGTAAATGAGCGATCATGTGGCCCTATGTAGGGTTCAAGACAGGTATGAAATATCAATGCATTAAAATATGAAAAATTGTTTCAGCTGAGTAAGTATAACGCTGTTGTAAATTATTCCTTTACATTCAAAACTTTAATCCAACAGGATGGTCACGCCCAGTATTTGTCTCTTATTCACACGTAACCATTGGTTTGCTACGCTCCCTTCCGTAAATACACATAATAAATATGTAGCTACTGCAGCTGAGCAAGGGGGTTGGTTAGCAATACTACATTACAGAAAATTCAATGTTGATTGTATCAATGGTTGAAACACAAGTGCACGCCAGTTGAGGTCATTGCCGAATGCCAGGCCAAAAGTTTTTTGAAATGTTTTCGCAACTAATTAAATAGGATGAGTTTGTTTACGTTATTTAACAATATAAGAACATATACTCCAAACTTAACAGTTTAGTAGCATTTGTAATAGTAAACATAGCTTATAATAGAAATCTAAAAATTAAAACTTTTTTTATAATAAGAACATATTTTAAAATACAATCTTCAATGCAAAAACAAATTTGGTAAATTTGCTTTATTTGACCTCACATTTCACAATTATTCATGTTACTTCAAACATTTTATGTGAGATTGTGATGTACACTTCACTGAGTGATGTTCTGGGGAATATCCACCAGATTCAGTGACATTTCAGGCTCGTTAAACTGTGGATACACCAACTGAACCGGATGAGAGTAAAATAGTAATTTATAACATCCTGTGTGCACCAGTGGATGACCCAGAGAATTTACAAAAATTCTAATTGCATGTTAAGTTCCTTTTTTAAAAATAAAATCTAAATACTCCGTGAAAACTGCTTGACATTTGACAAATTATAATGAAGAAACTTCTGTGTGTATTAATAGATGTTTGTAGGAGTATAGGTGCAGGTGTGCACGGGTTTAGGTAATGCGTGAAGGAGGGGGGTGAGGGGTTATATGCCTTGAAAAGTAGAACCTATATATAAACATACGCCAAGGCAAAAACGCAAGGTAAATTTGTAGCTTTTAAGATACAAAAATTGTGGTATTTAAGGGCTTTTGTTCGAAACAAAGCACATAATATAACCATTGTAAAGAACTGTAATAATTTGAAGATAAATTATGCCTTAAAAGTGTAAACCTTTGAGCACATTTAAACAAAAATCATAGGGCAACCTTTCAAAGCTTATGTTTGCACATGTATTTATGAATAAATTACATCTGCTCTTGAAATACCTACAATACACACATCGTAATGAACCACAAACTCTATTATAAGAAAATTTTGGGATCTATAAATTAGAAAGATCTATTTAACATTACACAAATAATTAATCAATCATCTACTTTACTAAATAAGCTTTTGTGAGCACTGCAATAAGTAGAATTATTCTTTAGTATTTTTGTTACGTTTTAACATTTAATCTTTAGAAATGTATCGATATTTCAAATAAATTTTGCACAAACTGGGATATGAAAACTCTCACAGTAAAATAGCATCGTAATGCAATTGGGAGTGCAGCTTCACCCCTTGTACCTGCAGCGTGCAAGCCTATGCGAAAAGATACGCACATACGGATATGTGATTATATGTAGATTGTATGTTGTAATAGATATGTAATTATTTAGTAAAGTAGGCCTAACGTATACAGTATTCAAAGATCACAGTATTGTAAGTTCAACACAGGGTATTAGATTTGTAGTTCTGTATCGACACGGACATTGTTATTACTGTGCAGTTGTTCTCCTTGAGGAAAAAAAAAGAACAATTTTACTGTAGTTGTTTTTCTGAGTTTACATTATCCATTTGTAGTAAAATTCACCTTATAACATAATGAAATAAAAAAGTATAAAAAATAACTATAGTTAATTTTTTTAATAGTTTTTTAAAAAAATTATTAATTTTTACATTTGTGTTTGAGGTGTCATGGCAACCTGTATCATACTTTTCCATTATTTCATCATTCTTAGGTTATGCATGAAAATGAATAATGACTAGAGATATGCAAAATTCGCGTTATTTTCTGACAGCTGACTAGACTCCAAGTGACTATAGGCTTGTTCAACATCTCCCGCTGGCCGATATTGTCGTGACTTTCCTCGGAGAATGCTTACACGGTAGAGGCCAATCTATGTCAAGACGTAACACACGTAAATGACAACACATAAAAATTTGTGGCCAATTAAATCGCAGATTATGCTCTGTTATGCATAGGAAAGTGAAGTTTAGTCTGCTACCAAATGATAACGTGAATTTGGCATGTCTCTGATAAAGACAAACCAAATTTTACCAACAACAACAACGAATAATACTGGACAAGGAAGCAATATTTTGGCGACAACAAATAATTCAGCCAATACACATCCACTAGTATCACTCTTGGTTTTTAACATTGTGGGTAACGTGTGTAAAGGTTGTTAAGTTTTTTATATTTTAATTTACATATTGTGTAATTGCCAATTTCATCATGGAATATAAAATATTTAGTGATTTATTAAAGACTCTCAGTACATAATCTGCTTGATGAAACAGTGTTAAGAAGTGATGCGACTTCTTTATGAGATTTATCATCGGCACTGCAGTAGTGAAATTCGTTTTTGTAAATGGTATATAATTAATGTATGCCCACTAAAACAGTAATACAATTATTTTGTATCGTTGATACCAAAAATATGATTTTCACTCCTACTGTGCTATGCAGATTTCAATTTCAGTTTTCCGTGAAAAATACTTTGGAACCAGGAAGAAACATTGTG
>PNEQ01006048.1:0-12442 GCA_003012365.1 Medauroidea extradentata
CGCATTATGAAGTTTTCAGAATGTTGTACCAATTGTACCATAATCCCTTTGTGAACGGCATTTAATATCGTGTGTGTTACTTACATTGTGTACCAGTATTCCGACTTCCGTGCAGTTATATGCGGACGTACCAAAATTTCCGTGCTGTCATCCCGCCGCCGCGTCTTTCTCGGCAAGGACAGACAAGGTCAAACCAAACATCTACACAGAATCTACGTGTCAATTTTATGTCCGGTTGAAACGATGGGGAATTTTTTATACCCAACACCAACGAATAGAAAATTTCCCAACAACGTTACAAATTAACTGCCAATGACAACCACAAGCATAAACACAATTTTTTAGATGTAGACATTTAAGGCAAAAGCCGAAAATTCAAGGCTTTTCCATGGTTTTCACGAGTCATTGTAAATTCACGGCCTTTTCAGGGTTTCCCGAAATTCACGAGAGGGTGGCCACCCTGGTGATACATCGCAACAATATTGCACATATTATAATAGGAAATACCATAATGTGTCTATTACGGTAGTATCAATCAATACAGGAATCTTGAAGGTTAAAATGATTATTAAAAAAACAGAGTTACTGCAAAATATTTTAACTCAATTTGTTTGTTACATATATCTTTCCGTTAAGCAATAACAAATTTTTTGCGAGAAAACCAGTTAAAAGCAAATATGTTTTTGTATTTTCTGTCCCTTTTTCTCTTCCTCATTTGCAGATAACCCACACCTCTCCTCTAGTCTATGGCACCCATGGGTGCCATCTAAAATGAGAACTCGTCCAGCTTTCAATCAAAATGTACGTCCATAGGCTGTTTGCTCAAGTCTCGTTTACGCAGGGATGCTCATTAAAACCCTGTTACATAAGACTGTGATTTGTCAATCAATGCCAATGTGACATCTGATTGGAGAATGTAACCATCATGCAGTCATCGTGTTGCTGTCAGGTTCTACGAGTGTGTGTGGAGATGGCCAACTTTCATATTTCAATGACAACGGGCCAATAATCCACAGACTTTTGTTCATCATCCATACATATGTGCCACAAAAATTACGAGCCTTTCAGGTGCATGCATACGAACAGTAACAATAAACAAAATAAGAACGAATTTAGCTGTTTCAAGCAATAAAAAATTTAGAACAAACAGTCATTTTAGTTTAATACCAGTAATTCAAATAACTGTACAATAACAAGTAAATTAAAAAACCAATTATAGATCCTACTTAAAAAAAAAAAAACTTAATATTCCAGTGTACAACAATTTATCTTGAAAATATTTTAAAATATTTCCAGCAACCTTTGCAAACAAGAAAAGAAAAGACAAACAGTGAATGTCTCTCAATGTGGCACGCAGCAAGTGAAAGAATGACGCAGAACCAATGGTGCTGACAATCTCACAGCCTGAATGTAGCAGGGTCTTTAACATCACTGATGCCATGTTTGAGATATTATAGCCTATTAAGCTACTTGTTTTCACCAGTAGGTGACAGTAAAATTACTGCTTAAAATATTATACGAAACAACTGAAACTGTCCTAGGCAAAGTAGTAAAAGAAACAAAATCATTACAATGAGACAGCCACTAAATACAAAAGCAGGCTTACATTGAAATCAATTTGGATGCATTTTAGACTTAAAAAAACAGGATGTAATTTTGCAGAACCAGTTGTATCAATTAGTGGTGATAAGATAACCCAGACAGCCACTGCAAAAATCCTAGGCATCTATATTGACGAAAATCTAAATTGGAAACCCCACATTCCTAATCTGTCAACAAAAATTAGCTCGGCCGCGTTTGCGATGCAGACACTTTCAAAACTTATTAACTTAAGTGCTCTGAAAATGATTTTATTTTGGTTATGTGGAGGCACATTAAAGGTATGGCATAATTTTCTGGGGAAACTCTGTAGATGCGAAGAAGATATTTATTTTACAAAAAAAAAAAAAAATCAGAATAATAATGAAATGCTGATTTTAGAGCTTAATGCAAGCCACTGTTCAGAAAATTGGAAATTCTAACCTTACCCAGTTTATACTTATTTGAAACACTAATTTATGAACTCACAAAACTTAAAAATGAAGCACAGAATGGTGATATACAGTTACGGTACAAGGAACAGAAATAATTTTTACTTAACATCACACAACACTTCATGCTATGCAAATAGCCCTAAATACACTGCTACATACCTGTATAACAAACTTCCTGCAATTTTAAAATCTGAAAGAAACCTGCCTAAATTCAAGACAATTCTTAAATGTGTATTATTAAGTTATAATTTTTATTCCATCAAGGATTTTATGTTCACAAATATATGTTGGGCAACTGTTATGTAAATCTTTATAATTATAGGCATATGTATACTGCTATAATAATTTACATGGTTGCTACTGTGTGTTGTATTTGGTGCCAAAATTGGCTTGACTGTCCATAAATAATGTCATGATACCAGTGCAAGTTATATTGTAATTATTAGTGTAAATAAGAGTGTTATTGTATACACAGTTTCTGTTGAGTTCTGTGCTTAATGTCAAACAGTTTCCAATGTGAACTCTTTTTTTGTTTGTTTTTGTAAATATGTACATAGCTCTTCTATGACAAGTCCTATACTAGGCTACTTGTACAATCTCTGTATATGATGTAGTCTACAGGACAATAAAAAAAATTGAAGTGCATTTCATATTTCAAAACAATGTATGTTTAATAGGCCTTACAATTGAGCGCTGATAATAAAAACCTCCATCAAAACATTCATTAAACCTAAATAAGTAGTAGGCTATGTGATGAACAGAGCACCAAAAATCTCTTTCGATAGGATTACAACCAGCAAAGGGCACTCTGCAGAAAATGGATTTGAAAAATACATGAAATAGTATGAGATAATATTGGGTTTTCAGCACGGTACAATTACAAACATTAATAAAACGTAACTAAGTTATCAGCAGTTTCCTTTGCCTGAAAAATTAATGCTACACCAATACTATACCACAACCATAAATGTGTGAGGTTAACTAATTTTGTTACCCCTTTAAACAAAAAAATACAATAAGAACAGCAAGTTACTTACTCTAAATATGAGGCGGCAACCAAGCAGTAAGTGGTAGGCCTAACCTAATTAAATAATTTTGAACCAAAACGTTGTACGTGTATAGGTTATGCGGCATGTAGGCATCGCCTGTACAATATCAGAAGGTGAACTGTATTTAAGATACTCAAGAAAGAAATATACGTAAAGATTTGCACACAAACAATTAACACAGGGCTCAACGAACTAAACAAGCCAATTAGCACGGACCGACTGCCAGCTGGCGCCTTCAATTCATCAAAATTATTTTACGATTTTATCGCCATTTTCTTATTGTGACGCTAATTTTCATTAAAAGCTGCATATCAAAAACTAAAAATAAAGCGAGAGCGCATAATAGTACCGAGAAAGAAGTATTAAAACGCAAGGTCTCTGACCGGCGCCAATTTTTGGCAAGGCTGTCCAGCCATTCCCAACTTGCCGGAGGGAACTGTTTTTCTCGTTATTCTTAACCGTTACCGTTGCATACTTACTTAAAACTCACTTAAAACACAAACGTATCTCAAAAACCTACCTATTCATAAGAAGGTCGAGTTATTTTTAGGTAAAAGAAAATAGGCACCTCGACAAAAAAACATGCTGTTCATACACCACATATTTGCATGTTAAACGATCAAAAAAGACGTAAAATTTTACATTACCCACTGTTAGAACGTCGTTAATAGTAACACGTGGCAGCAAATAAACAAAAATTATGTAATCAATCACATACTTACTGCGTAATCACAAATTATCAATATTTGTCACATGTAAACTACAGTCGTGGGCACACGCACACACACATACACACCATAGTACACATACACAAAATCGCCATGATCACGTGGGCAGTTACTCCCGCGCCTACAAAACAGAGAGCAGCACTGTAGAACAACAGACAACCGCTATTTGCTCCGCGCGTGTTTTGAATACGTTAAATTTGCAAACATCAAATAACTGAATACTGAAGTTCCAAAAACAACTAAATTTTAAGCACCATCAAATATTATAATGTGAATTTTTTTCTAATATGTTATATTTCTTCATCATTGAACTACACCATTAAAGGTATGCATGTAATACTTCAACTCCGTAGCTTTTGATTTAGATTATTGCATCCTTGGATCTTTTTTTGTGTACATTTTTGCACAAAGATATCGGACAAGTCATACTTACAATATACAATGAAATGAATAAATGACATAAGTTATACATTTAAAATTATACACTAAAAGAGCGAAATTCAACATTTCTTGTCGGTTCGGGCTCGCACGTAGGCTCACGTCAGCATACTTCATAGAACTTAACTGTTCACAGACAATAAAAAAAATTAATTTACATGATGACTGCACAACAAACTGTACATCATCATAGTACTCAATAAAATAGTATTATGTAACAAGTTAAATCAGAAAGGCCTTCTGGTTATTGAAATTTATTTATTTTTTATCCACCATTTGATTCCCTGAGCAAAATGCTCAGGGAATATAGCTATCATTTTTTTACATAATATTATAATGTCATGATACATAATTACACATTACATTACTAAACTTACACAATACTCGGATGTAGGTTTTGTAAAACACGGTGTCCCTCAAGGATCCATCATTGGCCCATTACTTTATATTTTATTTATAAATAATTTACCCTCATACATTTCTGATAAAGCTGGCACTATTCTCTTTGCTGACAACACAAGTATGCTTTTCAACCATGCAAATTACCAATCACTGATGTTATAATAAAATTACACGAGTGGTTTGATATACAAAAGCTTACACTCAATCTAGGCAAAACTACCTATCTTAAGTTTCTTACCAAGAATTCTGAGGATTATGATTTGAATATCTGTAATGGTGCTACAGTTATTAATCAAAGTACCAGTATGAAATTCTTAGGCCTGCAATTAGATAACTATTTGAAATGTGATAAACATATAGAGGTCTTTATCCCTAAACTTAATTCTGCATGCTTTTCGCTACATACAAATTGAATACAACAACACTTGTACAAGTTTATTATTCCTATTTTCACTCAATCATGGCTTATGGTATAATCTTTTGGGCAACATCATCATCTAATTTAACTAACTTCAGAATTCAAAAAAGAGCCATCAGAATCATATCTAAACTTTTTTCTAAGCCAATATGGACAAAATACTCAACGACAATCCTAGATAATGGTATCTGTCGACTTTATGAGTAAATATTCATCCAGCATTATTAATTCGTTACGTGTGATCTCTTGTGCCGCAGTTAAATGCACAAGGTTTCGGCATAAGAGAATATGCATCAGAAGTTCGTAACACTGGAAACCATTTTTTTTTAAACGTTGGCTAAAACTATTGTCTCGGATTGCTATTGTTTAACTTTTGCAAATTGGCTTCAAGAAACCTACAAATATAGATTAATGCTTTTAACGTTGAAATATGTACAACACCCTCTTAAAGCTATGCAAAACCCAAACAATTTAAGGTCAAATTGAAGCAATACTACTTTCACACTCCTATTCAGTGGATGAATTCCTAGGTAGCCTAGTTCATGTTTTCTTTCTTTATAAAAGAATACACAGAAAGAAATAAAAATAAATACACATAATTTTATGTACCTACTACATTGTTTCTATAATTTTTTGTAATAACTTAATTGTATCTAAATGTGCACTGTCTTGCTGATTTTCCGTAGGTAGAAATTGTATCCTTTTCATGTTTGTTCGTAAGTTTGTATTTTACCTTGCTTTGTACGCATTGTATTCTTGTCTTCGTATGTTTATGTTGTATATTTTGTACAACTCTGACAACTTCTATGTCCCTGGATCACTATGATCTACAAAGGATCAACAGAAGGCAAATAAATGAATGCTGAACACAGTAATTAAAAAGTACATCAAATATCTCACCATATGTCGCACGGCTGTTTAAATCTTACATACATCCAATACACATGTTTTATACATTTCTTTACGTTAACATGATATAATATAAAATACGTAACAATAACATAATATATGGTCTTAATATACTGTAGTATACATTTCAATAAATGATTAAATTCGTTTACAGGTATTAGCTAAATATTCCTTCAATTTCTTCTTGAATTCATCAAAATTATTTAAAATTATAATCTTTTTTGGTTGGTTTAGACAATATCTAAGTTAAATATTAACAATTCTTACATTAAGGGGACAGTTCACTGAAAATTTTAATTGTTTTAAATTTTATTTATTCATATGAGATATAGTTTGTTTTGTAGGAATATTCTGTGTTATTTTTTACTGTAACGAAAAGTTTCTAGCTTCCATAGATTTTGTATTATAGCATATTAATGTCAATATTTAAAATAAACAATGGTAATAATTTAAAAATATTTTAAACATACAAAAATTAAGACGTGCTTTTTGTGTGCGTCATGTCAAAGTCCATGGCACTGTACTTCAGTGTGAAATTCTTCATTTCGGTAAATATGCTGGTTTTCCTTAATTGCATAAAACTGTTTTTTACAAATATTTACTTTAATATGCTAAAATATAATACAAAAACTATGAAAGCTGAATATTTTCGTAACAGTGATTAATAGTCACAATATAAGTGTACAAAACAAACCATATCTCGTAAGAATAAGAAAATTTTTTAAAAGATTAAAATTTTCAGTGAACCACCCCAATAAGCAAGTAAGTTCATATCATATTTCAGATTTAAGTTAATGCTGCAGTATTAATTAAAATTTATTAAGTCGTTAAATATCAAAAATTATTTATAAGCAATGCCAAGTTAGTGTGCAACACTAATACAGCATTAATTACAACATTGAAATTTAAATTAAAAACTTCATCAACCTAACTGAATAAAAGCCAATTGTGCTATTTTATTGTATGGTAAACCTTCAATAATACTCTATTTTTTAGTATACAATCTGATACATTAACACTTGTATTAATTACCCTTAGTGTTGTACCGGTGCTTGATGTATTACTGTACACTTGGTATTATTTTAGAAAGAAATTGAACTTTTGTGAAAAGTTACTGCCACATGTAAAAGCCAATACTTTGCCAAAGTGATGTACCCCTTTCTCATAATTTTTTACACTGCAATAAAATGTACAAAATTTGAGCACTGCAAAAAATTAATTAGAAATTCATTACTGAAGCTCGAAAATTTATAAAGGCTGTTCAAGAATTGTTCTTTTCCAGTTTTTCTATACTGAGTTCCATTAACTGTTTGATAATGTGGTTAGCTTTACTGGACGTACTGTGCGCTCGTAAGTGCAAGTCCAAAAATTCTTTAACTTTGAAAATATACATATTTTGCTTATTTGAAGGCTGAGTGATTGAGTGAGGAGATTTCCATCACCATTTAAAAGGAGTCTTCACCTGTGTCAAATTTCCACCTTTGGCGCGTGGGAACCACGTAGCGATAAGAGCCAGTGTCCCACGCTTGACAATAAGCATATCGCCTCTATTCACAGCGTGCAAGGATTTCGTTGTAGTCTTTTTCCTACGGAACTTTAAGCGGTGACTACATTATATTTTTTAATAGTATGAAGTAAAGGCGACTGCATGCCTCTCTCTTTGCACTTTACGAATTCAGGTAATATTTTCGGAGTTACAGCAGTCTATAAAACCAGTTTTTAGCCATTTTGAGGGGCCTGAAAATCATGTTTCTAACAAGCGTGCTGAATTTTTGGAAACATAGAAGCATAGTTTCAAATGAGTGTTCTTTTCATAGATAAACATAATATGAATAAGTTAGGCGGTTTCGCGTAAAAAATAATACGCATGACACGCCGCAACACCATCCATGTGCCAGTCGAGGACTCCTCTTAACAGCAAGGTTTTCAGCACTGTGTTAGGGTGATATCAGGCAAGTATGGAGCAGCGCCAAAGTGAAGGGTACAAAAGTGGGAGATCCCATAGATAATCTCCTAACCAATGGCATAGTTAAAAATCGGGATAGTTGCGGCCAGGAAACGAACCCAGATCACGTTGATGGCAAGCAAGCATTCTAACCGCTGCACCAACCTCTGCCTTTTGAAAACTAAAATTGGCTTCTGGGACTGTGGCACATGGAACTGGAAATTGTTTATCTAAGTAATTCACAAGAATAGAGAGGTAAAAGTATTGGATAATTAATAATTTAGATTCAGTCTATAAACCCTTAATGCCCAAGTAAGTAACTGTAAATAAAAAATTATTTCTGCAAACCTTTTAATTTGTAATGCCTTCTATAGTATTTACAATTTTTGACAGGAAGGCAAAGTTTGATTGCAGATATACTATCAACAATGCAGCGCAGACGTCAGCTTCTGAAAGATGGTGGTGTCCCGACACACACGGAGGTCTACATGCATATTGGTCCTGAGCTGGCTAATTGCGTTTTCAAGAGTTTGCAAGGTGAAGAGAAGATACTCAGACAAATGATTCCACATGTGGAAGAGAACAAATGTAACATGTGTGACAGAAATCGTAAATGGCAGCATTTCAGTGCAGACAACATGAAAACAATTACTCACCAAGCCATCATTAGTAAGTTGTTTATCGTAACCCTGGCTAACCAGCTAAGAAATATACTTTTCTTCATTGTCATCTATATTTGTATAGGCTTTATCCTGTAAGGTTGCGAAGCAGTAACACTGTACTCACATTCAAGAGAACCTGGGTTCGATTCCCAGGTCAGACTGTCCCGACTTAACTTTTCCATGGTTTCTCATAATCACTCCAGACAAATGCTGGGATGGTTTCTTAACTACGCCCATGGCCAACTACTATTCTAGTTCCTGCCCTTATGCCATGTGTTACGCTGTGTAATGACCTTGCTGTTGACGAGATGTAAAGCCCAATAATAATAATAATTGTACAAGCTTTGTCACAAAATTGATGTTTTCAATATAGTTAAATAAAAGAACACGGCAGGATGATGGCAGAATTTTGCTACAAGCAGAGTCTGAACTTTCGCCCTCCAATTTCTTTAATTGATTTTGACGTGATGCAGTCCTGTAGACACATGTATTAATTTTTTATTTTTTTTTTTCAATGTTTAATATTAGTAACGCTGGTAAACATCAGCTACTACAGCAGCTTATGTATGCAAGCAAAGACATGTTGGTTGCATTTGAAACAGGACTGTTAAGCAGTGGATTACGAATGAAGCTGACTAAAGTTGAAATTTTGTGGACTCCAAAGGTGTGGAATCAGGGTACCTACCTTTTAATTTAAATGGTTTGGTTCATGTCTAAGCAAACTTTTGGTGACAGTGTAATAGACATGTCTCTTTTAGGTTCAACCAACTTATCTGCAAATCTGTCATTGCCTCAAACCATATTTCCTGTTAGAACTTGTAAAATCTACAAATTCTAGCAAAAGTTTCTTTACTTAATCCTTTGATGAAGGTATTTTGATGCATAAAATAACAGTGTTTATGTATGTTCAATAATGGGGCACACAAAATAATAAAGGTACAAGTTTTTCTATGAATGTGATAATACAAGAGGAGATATTTTAAAGGCGAAGTAACTGATACATTATAAGGCTCAGATAACCCACAGGTAAATGCAAGATATTTATGTGTTTTAGAAAGTCATCTGAAATCTGAAGGCTGACATGGGGTGTCAAATAATGGAACATGAACTTTCACACTTCACAATTCATTAAGATGGGGTATGTTAGATGTGGTGAGCCACTGGGAGATATATGTAGTTTCTAAGTTTCTACACAAATTTCCAGAAAGGCAAGAAGATTTTTGCAAGTCTCCAGAGTAGAGAAACAGACAATGCTTTGATACAGTAAAACGGGGTGAATAGAAACACAATTTTAAAGTTAAATTTTCAGTATTGATTCTGTTTTAAAAATTCTGTCGTTAGGTAGGCAAGCTGAAACAGTTAATAAACAGTAGTTTTATAGTAATTATACTTTTTGTAAGCAAAAGGTGTCAGCTAGGAATTTATTTATAATTTTGTTTCTATTCGCCCCACTGTTTCTTATCATCCCGTTTTACGGTACGTAAATGATCAATTACTGTAATGGTACCAGTCACTGCAGCGAGGGACCTCAGCTGGTGTCCTAATAATTTTTCAGGAATGTCCTTTTTTTTCTGTTAGACGGAGCCCTAACATCATACAAATATCTGCACATGCATATAATACCATATCATGCAGACTCACATATAGTTCATGACGTATTTTTTTTAATTTGAAGCTATTTTCTTACTTTTATTACGAACTGAAGAAAAAACACTATTTTGAGAGTTTATTTTTGTATTTACTTGATATGGTATCAGAATTCTGTGTACAAATATTAAAAATGTCGCTGCAAGTCAAAAATGTATTATCTGTATAGTCTGTCACATAATAATTCCTGTATTTGACAGTTCTGAAGACTATCAACTGTATAAATTTCTACAGAAAAATAATTTTCATTTTTATGTATTGCACAATTTTAATGTCAGCTGAATGTGTTCTTGTGACAGAGGACAACACCTTTTATTCCATGGCAACAGCTGTAAAAAAGGAATGAAAACAAAACTATCAAAAAGTGAAATTCTTACAGGAGACGGACTATACTCAGCAGCTAAAATGTTCTCGCTGTGTGGGTTGAAAGGTTTGCATGTTGAAACAGGGATGGGGCAAGACGCAGCAGCTGTGAGATAAGAATCTAATCCACTGCAGTAACACATGTTAAAATGTATGACAATTCAGGATTCTAGGACATTAGAACTTGAACAAAAACAAATCAGCAAACTATATACTTTCAGCTGTCACCATTTCCAAGTTGTGTGTTTAACAAAAACAGTAACATTTGATGACCTTATTTACATACTGTATATGACAATTTACATTTATAAAAGGCTAAAAATGCTAAGTTAGTGAATGAAAAACATTATAGTGTGTATAAACACACTAAATAAAGTTGCAAGAATCTGCTATACAACACATCAAAATTTTTACTTAAAGTAAATATTAGAAGAAATGACTAGTGCACTGGATTGCATAAAATAGGGCTTGTACTTTCTTCATTTTTTCACTGAAATTATCATAAATTTTTAAACGTAAATCCCTTCGTTCGGTGTGACCGCTGGTCTGTCGTCTTTAGAATTTCACAGTTTTTTTGTCAATACTGCTGCCTCTTTCTCCCCCTCTCAACCTCACTACAGATAATCGGACATAGAATTTGCAACTGCAGGCCAAAGCTATACCGACTGCGAAGGGAGGTGGCATCTAAGGTGCATCACGTGTATGTTTCTGTCAAACACCCTCCTCTCTCCCATTTTTACCAGACTTGCATGTGTTTGTACCGCGTGTCATGAATAATCTTTATGTCAGTGTTTTTTTTTTTTTTTAATTACTAAAACATGAATTGTGTAAACGACATTGTTTGCACTATTCGAGAAACTTCTTTAAGTCGGTGGAAGGGTGATGATCAGTGTAAATTTACTGCAATCTAGGATAGATGTATCCACCTGACTTATAAACATTAGGTTGAGTGAGCTGCTAACTTTAATTACATCGTTGTAGTGCAGAATGTTTTCATCAGCATGTGAAATATTGCTAAGTGTGACACAAATATTGTGTGTAAAACAGATATTTAATTTTGTTTCTACAGCTATATTGCAATTGGGCCTAGGATACGTTTAGGTGACACTAACAAATGAATATTCACTTTCAATCCAACATTGAAGTGCACATACCTACGACAGCTATGCACAAGAGAAATTATGGATGAGTTCTCAAAACTGTCTCATAGAATTTATTATTGGCTTTAATAAATATAATTTCTTATGTTTCATATAACATCTAAGTAATCAATATTTTGTATGGGACGAACATTAACTGGTAATAACCTCTTCATGCATGAATTACTAAATTTTGTGATATAAAAATCGACACCTATTTTTTCACAAAGTACAGTGTAAGAAACAATATAAATAATTTTTTTCAGATTTTTTAAGTTAATAATTTATGATTTATGGATGTGTTGTCATTTGCCACCGCCATGCATTAATGAACACGATTATGCAGGATGTCCCAGTTACACTCGACTATTTAAAATTGCTTATAAATGGTTTAAATTTATCGTAACTTGATACATTATGCTAAGGATAGTACTTGGTGTACGAAATGCATGGTGGTGACGATTCCCGTTGGAAAAATATTTGAACATGGCTTAAAAATATAGGCTACATGACGAAAAACACTCATTCAGCAGAGTCTTGAAGATGCATGTTGAGCAACACTCATTCAACTGAATCTTGAAGCTACATGTTGAGTATTTTTATTGGTAGACAACAAAAAATAAACGGACATTGTTGTATATGTGTTAAGAAAAACATGCAAAAGTGTAGCAACACACGGCACAAAAAAATCAGTGATAACACAAAATTT
>PNEQ01006049.1:0-12444 GCA_003012365.1 Medauroidea extradentata
CCAAATGCAGCAAAATTAATCATTTTCTTAAAATTTAAAAAATTCATAACTCAGAAACTAACAGTCCAAAAAAATTGTAACTCGGCCAATTTCATCTTTGCGATAGGTCCTACATATTTACAAAATATTGTCAAAATCTAAAACCTTGATTTTAATTTTAATTTTTTAATTGGTTGATTTGACATGGAATGTCCCATTGCTGAAATATCTGAACCACTCAGTTACGTTTTTAATCATTCTGTAAGTAAAGGAATTTTTCCAGATTGGCTTAAGTTTGCTTGTGTTATCCCAACATACAAGAATAATGAGAAAAATAAGGTAGTAAATTATAGGCCAATCTACTTACTATGTACCTACCTTTTCAAAAATATTTATAAAACTCATATATCGGAGACTTATGGCTTAATTTGATAATGATAATACTGTGGGTGGTCTATACACGCGGTCAGTTTGTATTCCACCTTATAGGGGTTGCGAGTGGCGCGCCGGCAATCGGGTGGCCGGGAAGAGGCCGAGGAGGGGATGGTCATGGAGGTTTTGGGAGTGATGAACTGTAATTTAAACTTTGAAGTACATTAAAGAGAGCTTGAAACGTAAACTGAATGTGGTATTTTCTTACTACTTTCCTGGTTCGAAATCACGAAGGATTATAAACATGTTAGGCTGAGCAAGCGTAGTTGTCACGAACCCATGAAGCAAACTAAAACATCGCACACCCTGAGAAGAGAGTCAACGACCGTGATTTTTTTTTTGCAGCGTTGCTTACGATTGCCGGAAGTGATGCATTACAATACTTTATATAAAGCACAATATGGCTTTCAAACAGATATAAATATCAGCAATGCAATTTTCAACCTAACTTCTCACACGCTAGAGGCATTGAATAATAAAGACCATATTGTGGGGATATTCTGTGACTTAATAGAATTTGACTGTGTTAGTCATGATATAACTTATTACTAAACAAACTGAATCAATATGGAATAAGTAATAAATGTAACAAACTAATAAAATCCTATTTATTTAACAGAACACCAAGAGTAACCATAAATAGTAAAGACAACACAAGCCCTGCCCTTCCTTATTCTGGTCAACTCCTTTACGGTGTTCCACATGGATCTGTACTTGGACCCTTATTTCTCTTAATATTTATAAATAATCTTGCTCTGAGTTTACCACATAAAGCCATAGTAACCCTATTTGCAGACAACACAACTATCCTAGTAAAAAATTAAAATCTACAAACCTTAACTGTAAGTTGCAATAGGATTCTCTCAGATCTATCCACAATGATGTCAACAAATAAATTACTACTAAATTATTATAACTAACTATACAACATTTTGAAGTGCTTTAAATAAATTAGATCAATTTAGTATTAGCAATGATGGAAATGACCTTTCAAAGATTACAGACAAAATTTTTGGGGCTATATTTAGACTCTAATACACAATAGAAGGAACATATAAAATATATGACAAAGACTAAGGACCGGTTTCTCAATGTCTGATTAAAGCCTTGGTTAGCTAATCCTATGATTATATTTAATCTATTGATTAAGTGGTGATTAATTCTAAAGTGTTTCTGAACGTACTTTAATCTTATTTTTAGCTAAGTATCGGTTAAGGTAAATGTGGCAACCATGCAATGACATTTAAGCTTGTGATTGGCTGCTGTAAAGCTTTTATTTGTTTACTGCGTTGTGCTGGTTAGCAATGTTTGAATACGTAATGGAAGAAAATAAGCGGCCACGTGCCGAAAATTTTGTTTCTGTGGAGACAGAAATGCTAATTTCCCATGCTGAAAAATACGCCCGTATCATAGAATACAAAAAAAAAAAAACTGAAGCTGTAACTTGGAAGCAGAAAGAAGATGCATGGAAGAAAATCGAAGTAGAATTTTATTCATCTAGGAACCTTTATGTGTAACATAACCTACACAATTATGTAACAGTAACATAACCTACAATAGGTAATATAACATACAAAAGTATCGAAAAACATGTAACATAATCTACAAATTTATATTAAGAACTTTTCAATCCAGATACCTTGATCATCGTACGTTTTATTTTTTCAGAAGAAATAAAAATATATTTTGTATTACCATTACCCAAGGTACATCATATTATGTACAAATGTCTGTTAATATATCTAACAAAGGTTTCTAACCAATTATGCAAAATAATGTATGGAAGTATAGAAACATCATACAAAGGCATGTGACTGTGACATAACCACCAAATGTTTTCACATAACCTACAAAAGAATATTACTTACCCGAACATACTAAAGTTTATGGAATGTAAACAAAACATGCAAAAAATAAGTACACACCTGTCTGTGGTCACTTCCAGCTGTCCCTCAGTTTATTCTAGTAGTGCTAGGACAGTATTTTTACTCAGCCTCAATTTCATAACAAATTCATGGTAATCTAATTTAATGTAATTTGGGCGTTCCCGAAAAAGTCTTGGCCTATTTATGAAATCTACTATTTCTTCATCGTCATCTTCAAACAAGAAATTTAAATCATTTGTCAACATAACCTAAAAAATTGTCACTGTTTATAATCTTGTTTGTTTTAAAAGTCCTGTTTAACTCTGTAATCAATACATCATCTTTTGATTAAGATAACCAATGGTTACCGACTTCTAACCCATTGATTAATCTTAATCAGTACTTTAGAAACAGTTATTGTTTCTAACCATTGGTTAAAATTTAATCGGAAGATAATCAAAAGAAAATCAGACATTGAGAAACCGGTCCTGAACACAGCTTGCTTTACTCTGAGGTATTTGTCTGAAACGGTTATTATTAATACACTAAAACAAGTATACCATGCATATTTACATTCCGTGATGTCCTATAATATTATGGGCCTCTGCATCATGCAGTAATCTTTCTCCTTCAACATCGGCTCTTAGAATTTTGTGGGTAAAATAAAAAAACCTTTGCGTCTTGCAGACCCCTATTTAAAAAATTTGTATCCTAACACTCATTTGACCATTAATCTATTCTACTCTATCAAAAAAATTTATTAAAAACATTAATTTACACTCTTATAACACAAGAAGTTCACTACAATTCCATGTCCCACTAAACAATTAAAAATTATATCAAAAAGGGTGTATACACACCTGTGTTAAAATTTTCAACAAGTTGCCAGAAAAATTTAAATTACAGTGTTTAAAAAACATTAAAAATCCTGGAAAAAGAACATAAAAATCTTCCTCAACAAACATCAATTTTATACCCTTCAGGAATTTTATGAAAGTAAATGGTAACTCACATAAGGAAGCATAACAATAAACTAACGAATGATTTGATAAAATGGATTCAGGTTATGTATTTTTATACCATGTTAAATGCAAATATTTTCCTTGTCAGTATATAATTATGAATGTAGCAACAGTCTTATACTGCCTGTATTGTCTGTATTAATAAGTATGTAATGTTCAAATTAACATATGCAAAGAATAATAACTATATTGTAATGCTACTGTTAATTTCTTCTTCGAGGGTGGGTTACATAAACGTGATTGACAATAAATATCAACGATTGTGGTGGAATAACACTTTTACTACGCAGCGTACATTATATATAGTCTGGTGGGCTGCCAAAAATATCGCACATTCCAAGTTCCATACAAGAACAAAAACTTTACAGTTAATCTAAAAGCGTTCCTGTTGGCCTGCGAGCGAGTTTCCTTTTGAGAATATTTTAATTAGACGAATTACAGTCCCTCGTAATTGTGAAATAAAACACCCACGCGACCGCCGTGGGTCTTACACGGGCGCCGCTTGCCCGGCACGTCCGCACCTTTCACTCGACCACACAAAACTGAGAGCGAGCCCTCTAGAGGGCGCGCGAACGTACGTCGCCTCGGCCTACCAGGAACTCTTTTAAATAGTTATTAAATTATCTGCTACCTTAAGCAGTGAATTCTAATTGTATTGGTCAAAATTACTATAAATAGAAAAATATTTTTATCTTTTGTTTTACAAATTACTTCTTAGGACAAACCAAATACAACTTGCGGAATAATACATAAAAATCTCTTACAAAATGGAAAATGGCCATCATGCCCATGATGATGCCATGAAACTCATCTAAAACTAGTTTGCAATTATACAAAAAAAACGTTATTTGAATAAATGTGGACACACCTGTACAAAAATTAAATAGTTAAATTGTGATTATAATAATGAGAAACATTTTTTTATATATATATATATATATATATATATATATATATATATATATATATATATATATATATATATATATATATATATATATATATATAGACACACACACACAGTAGAACCCTGTTATAACATTTTTCAAGGGACCTGTGAAAAAAAATGTTATATGCAAGAAAATGTTATAAGCAGGAATCAATATTTTTAAACCAATAAATGGATATTACTCAAAAGTAACTTAAAATTTGATAGTTTATATACAGTAAATAGGCCTATAATAAGATTAAATGTAGCTATAGTTACTGTGCCATCATAAACATGATTAATACATACATTAGGTGTATAATTGAGGCTTTCCTACTTGTCTTCGAAAGTTCATTATCATCATCTTCAGGATCACAGTCTTTAATATCACTGTAATGTACACTTATGATACTTTCTCAGACATTAATTAGTTTTTTACTGTTGTGTTTAGTCTACAGTTTAGTTATTTTATCTAAAATAATACAGTTAACAAAAATTTTACCAGCATTGTGGCTAATGTCTGAGAAAAAAGTGATGTTATATGCAGGAAATCAAAATACGAGCGTTGTTATAAGCAGGAAATGAAAGCATTATGCTTTATGGAAAAATCTTGGGACCAAAGAAAAGTGATGTTATATACAGGAAAATGTTATATCCAGAAATGTTATAACAGGGTTCTACTGTATGTATATATATATATATATATATATATATATATATATATATATACACACACATACATAAGCAGCCCACCAAAAGGATTAAAAAAAAAATAATAACAGACCTTTAACATACTAGTTCTAGAACATGTGTTGTTGAGTTCTCTCATGAGATATGAGTCAAAAGGATTAGTACAGTAATAATAAAGGAATTGAAACTAATAAACTGACACTTGATCTTGATGCACTTTCCCTACCCACTGCACTCACTTTCCAAGCCGGACAAGCCTACCTCCTTGACCGACCAATTGCTGCCCTCATCCCCTACGCTAATCATCAACATACACTGGGTCTAGAGATAACACGTAGCCTTAGCAAGCTCGAAAGGTGAGCTAGCAAAATGACTGGGTACACCCAAGTATGGGCCTGGTGGGGCCAGTCCCTTTTCAATATTGTCATAATGTTTAATTTATATAGTTAATATATTTTACTTAAACTGTCTTTAGTTCTGCATAAGATATAAGCCTACATATGTAAATTTGAATTGTATTAGATATACATTTGACAAGTTCTACACCTCAAAGACATTGTCGTGAATGGGGTCTTACAATCGAATAAATTAAAGTTGATTAAAATGGCAGCTCCAGTGCCGGTAACCGCAGGGATTAAAATTTCTATTCATGCTGAACAATTTTCTCTTTTGTTTATATGTGTTTTACTTTACATAAAATTAGTACTGTATAGTTAGAAACTAAATAAAAAAAAAAACAATTTTTTCCCTGAAGACAAAAAATGTTTTGTGAAAGAAGTAAATCAACTGTAATAATTATTTACCTACAAATTTGTGATAGGAA
This sequence comes from Medauroidea extradentata, assembly GCA_003012365.1. Classification (NCBI taxonomy): domain Eukaryota; kingdom Metazoa; phylum Arthropoda; class Insecta; order Phasmatodea; family Phasmatidae; genus Medauroidea; species Medauroidea extradentata. The sequence continues at coordinate 5,740 of PNEQ01006049.1, forward strand.
ACTAAAGTAGATGGTTGCCATATCTGGCTACCTATATTACTTCACGATGGCCAACGACTACGCTACCACATTTTCTCTAGTGCTTTCTGTTTATGATGCCCTAACCTACAACTTATTTTTTAAAAACATATTTTCCAGTTGACGCCTGTCACAACCACACATTATATGTAATACAGAAAGTAATAAAAATATGAACAGTTTTATGATTTTACTGCACATAAGCGGAAGATCGCGTGAAAATAAAATGATCTAATTAGTATATCATATTTAATGACACATTGTTTACTACGCTAGTAAAAATTCTGTGACGTTGCTTGAAGCTTGCTTAATGGATACATCGCCATGTATTTTATATTCTTATAGTTGATTTACGTGGCCATGTACTTTATATTCTTATAGTTGATTTTATGTAGCGTATTTATTACAGCAGCAAGCAGCATACGTAGGTAGGCTATGGCAAAATAAGTACTGTAACAATATAATATAGGCCTAAGTGTACATTTTTAAATTATTTTTTTCATTGAAAAGTTTGTTGGACCTGCAGTTATGCAGGGATGCACAATATGTCAAATTGTGCGAACAATGTTCGGAGGAAATCAGGTGACTCTGGGGGAAACATTTGTTGGGAAACATGCAGTATGTACGTTACATGCAAAAGGGCTGTTGCACATACAAGTCATGCCATTGCATCATCCATCAGTAATTTCTTATTTTTATCATATGATAAATACAATTTGCTATTACAATAACACACATGTGACATTAATTTTACAGCACTTTATTCCATCCCTCTCTCAAACATGCTGACCATATTTAATTGCATGTCAGAAGAATGCATTGTGTGAATTTGGTTTGCTTCTAGCTAGTTTAGCCATTTATCATTGTTACTGCTTGTTAAATTACTAATTTACCTGAGGTTCTGTTGCTTTATGTGCACATTGCTCGTTACTTGTCTTGTTCTATTTATGTCGCTCATATAGACAAACAAATGTTACCACGCACAATCATTGCCACAGCGAAATGGAACAGATAAATGTAAGGGATTGATTCTGAGACTAATTTGACAAAATAACATTACAAATTTTTCTCAGTGACCAAAATATAGTGCGAGTCACGTTACCAAACGAGCAACAACTAGCAGCTTGCATCATTCAATACACAAACACAGCCATTTTCTATGCTAGATGCGCAAGTGAAACCGCGATACTAGTTCGAGATTTTGATTCAATATTCTTGAAACTCGCTTCAGAGATCAATAAAAGTTCCGCAACAATCTAAGGATTTCTTGAGCTAAGAGCGTGTTTTACGCATCATTTACAGTACAATCTATTTATTTATACACGGAGCGTTCAGCCTAAAGATGGTTTACAACATATTGTATAGCCTACAGTTATTGATGACAAGCTGTTAAATCTGTACATCATGTGTGTAATTAAACTATAAATACGAACATTTAAAATATTCAACTACAAGTACACAACTAAGATTACCTAAAACTAGTTGCATAGACCTACATAAGAAAATGGGTAGGTACAAGAAATCCAATTCAGAATTTTTTTTCCCCAGTTTATTTTGATTTTGAAATTTGGATATAATTTGCATTATATTATTTGCCCCGAGCTGATTCACAATGTAGACCTATGTTGTGTATTGCTTCAAATCATAATGTAAACATAATATTTGTTATTATGTACGTCTATATGGAAAACTACAAAGGAAACAATGTCTACTTTTAGAAGCAAACAAGAAGTGAACTGCGCCTTTTGTGATTGGGGTGGCAGACGCGATACGCTCACAAAGCAAATTTCTAGTAAACATCTAAATGAAAAACCAAGAATTAAAGATCAAAGTAGTATTTCCAAATTTTTAACAGACAAAACCAGCGATGCTGAAACACTTGGTACTGTTAATGTGACTGAAAAGATTTGCCCTGCAGAAGTAGAGGTGAACCTTCAAAGTGAGGAAACTAGAAGATAGGCCTGTTATCCAAACTGAGGGAACACTGGGTCGGGAATCACTGGTTCCGTCTTGTGCACAAGATACCGACGGTGACACAGGTACAGGTAAGTCTGCCAAGATCAACAAGCAGTTATCTACAATTTTTCAAACATTATCTAGCCTTACCAGTAAAGTTGATAGAGTTATTGAAACCAACTCAATCTGTGACGAAGCCCCAAGTCATCCCAACGCTAACACCTGATAATGAAGAATTTTAAACAAATTACATAGAATCAGCAAATCAGCTCCAGAAATGTGTATTATGCCTTGTTTAGAAGGCAGTACAACAGTTCAATGCTTTCAGTGTGTAGAATTTTATAAATGTATTCCCAAGGAAATAGCCACATTCTAAAAACAGGCACGTTTGGTATTTTTTCTCTTCCGAATGAAAAACCGTTAATGCAACCAAAGAGTACTGAGATTTGGAATATGAAGACACACATCATTGATAATTTACAATTCAAAGCACAAAACTAGTGCCTTACATCATAAAAAATTAATTTGACTGTAAAAAAAAGAACACAAAAAAGTGGGACTTAGGATTGCCAGGACTGCTTACAGTGCAATTAGAGAAGGCAAGGGTGGCAAATATTTAGAATGTTTATTAAGTTTAAACGTTCTAAATGATGCTGATGTTGGTAAACTTAATCACTCAAGCAAATTTTACAGGAAATACAGGAAAAATGTATTTTTTACTATGAATACAAAAATATGTGACATTTTAAGTAAAAAATGTCAAGTGAAAATTAATCTACCCTTTCTGTCAGCCACAGCAGAAAAATTTACTAAACTACAACGTACATACCAGATAACTTGTCTGGTTACACATAGCTTCTGCATGTTATTAATAATTTTATGGTTTGAATGTGAACAGCTATAAGGAAAAAAGTACAAAGTTCAAATTCTGCTAACTCTTTCAGATGGATTGGTAATGTTCTTTCATATGTCAGTGAATTCGGCATGTCTAATTCAGCTGCAACAAGAGGTATGTATTAATAATTTCATTTAGTAGTGCTATTTTTTATTGACATTTAACTTTTTCTGATGCATATTGTTAGTGCACTGCTAGCAATAATAATAATGTGATAATTACAGTGAAAAATTATTGAATAGTTGTAATTAGTACGAAGTGATCCAGACAGTAAATTTCTGCGGGTGAACCCTCTATAATGTAACCCTCCATTAAGTAATGTCTAAAATTCTGGTCCCTTCAAGCACTTAATAAAGGAAATATTTCCGAGTAGTACTTTGGCAGATAAATAATCTTGCTACTCAATATTTGTATAATATATTTTACTTATAAAGTCTGTTTCATGTAACTAGTCCGTATTTTGACATTTCTCTTCTGAGAACTGTGTCCGACAGTTCTATTGTTTGAAGCTTTAAACCTACCTGACTTCCTGGAAAAGCAAGGTCTCCGCAAACCTGTGTACAGACACGTTTCTCAGAAGTGAACTGTCAGAATAGGGAACACTTATATGACACAGACTATAGCAACATATTATAATTATACAAGTTTAAATAATTCATTTCCAGAGACATTTATCACAGTAAACAGATCTAAATATATATGTAAAGAAGCTACATCTATTTGTCAATTGCTGGTTAATATTGCCAGAAGTACCCATTAACAATATGAATACAGAGAAATGGAAACTGTGATACATCAAGATGTTTACACATGGAAATAAGTCAACTGGAATCTCCCTACATCAAGTGAAAATGGTTCTCTAGGTCTGGGTAATCAAGCACAACTCTCCGGTATCTAGCAGAGCTCTCGAAAACTGCTCCCTCTGGTCCTTATTCTTTTTTAACAATAAGGTTTGCTACATTTTTCTCTGTGGTAACTGAAAACGCACATTCGTCACGTATTTGAAACTTGTGCTTTTATAAAGTCTGCTGGCTGGCATCTCTAAATATATATCTTTGGCCTACCATCACCGGCTCCAATTCGAGAAAACAAATACAGTACAGTAAAAATAGGTGCAGTGTATGTGGACAACATAAGAAAGTTAAGTCCAAACTATTAAAAATTCATACTTTTCAATTGGCTTAAAACATTTTGTATTTAGTAAGTTACTTAGCTTACAATAATTTGAAACAGATTAACTTTGGCTGTTTTATTTAAAATAACTGTAGCACTGTCAACATTCACATATTTTGTGCTACAGTACAAACACAAGAGTTGAACTGACAATATATATTTATGACAATTATAGCAAATTTCTTTTAGTTCTTAATTCGTCAGACTGAGTGCAGCCTAGTGCAAAACAAATACAAATCATGTTGTAATCTCATATTATACATTTTTCTTCTGATAATTGCATAAAAGCAAAAAATAAAATTATCCAATATTTCGACTGAACCCTCTTCAGTTTTGCAGTGGTCTCGAAAATATTTTTTTAAACGCACATTAATAGGTACATATAACAAAAATTCATTCTTATAGTTTATCTGAATTTTTCTGTTGCAATACACCAAACAAATTTTTAGATTTTTGCCTCTGAAACATTACATATTTTGCTGTCAAAATACGCCAAAATTAAGCAAAATAATTTTTTGCTAGCAAACAGTACACTATTAAAAATTTTTTTTTGAATAACATTCAAGCAAAATTGTGTATCGTGTTACTGTACACAATCTCAAATTTTTTTAAAGCATTTAGTTAAAAAATATTCTAGTTATTTGCAATTGTTAGAAATAAATGAAAGATTGTGGCCTTAAGAGGGCATGGTAGATAATTAAATGCTGAATTCAATTGAGATCTGCACAATTTTTGAAAGTCAATATAGAAAAACTGCAACACAGCAATCCTTGTTAATTATATTTCCCAACTTTATGAGCAAACATTTACCCAGAATGATGTATTAGTTAAGCGTGATCCCTTGCGCCACATTTAAATGTACGAGATTTCGATTTCGGTGACTGTTCTTCCGATATACATTAATAAAGAAAAAATTTTGCTCAAAAAGTAGAGAAAAATTATTGCCTAGTATTGCTGTCTTTCGATTTTTGCAGATTGGTTTCGAGAAACCTATGATTCTTAAACTGATGCTTTTAGCGCTGAATTATATAGCACCATATCTACAGTACTGTGCTTTGTCGCTCACAACCAACAGACTTTCTATACTCACCACTCCCTCATCTCTTTCTTCCTTGATGAGCAAAGAAAATTCACCTGGTTCTTGCTTCACTGCCACTTCCTGTAGAAAAATAAAAATGGACACTAAAGATGGCTCGAGCTACAGTTTTAAAAGTTATAAGAACAGAAAATAACTAATTTAAAAATTACTAAAACTGATTACTTGTACTTTATATCCCACAATTTCATGTAAATTAGTTCATTTCAATAAGTCAGTTTGTTTGGATGTACGCTCCAGTAACGAGAAGACTATGACCTCGGCATGTCGTCATAGGAATGCAATGCAAGCTAAACATTTTTCTAAGAAAATAATGTCACTAGTAACATCACTTCAAACAATTATGTTAAATTATACATTTTTTACAATAGACAAGTCTTAAGCAGCATTTACACAAGATAGCATTAAATCTCGCATATCAGATTGTTTATACGAACGCTCATGGTAGAATAACTACAAAAATGTACAAAATAATTTCAACCCAATAAAGTAGGCTACAGTATCTCTGTAGCAAGTTTTTTTCATGCAGGACTCTGATGACTTCTATCAATATTTAACAGCCATTACTTTAACAAAAAATATTCCCCTTTAGTTTCCAATCAAAGCATCAGCACAATAAAACATAGTTTGTTCAAGTATTTTCTGAATACTTAAGCTAGCTCATTTCTTCTTTTTAGAATCAACTATACCTTCAACAAAGTATGTTAATGTCTGCAATACAACTCACAATAATTCATCTTCACATTACTTAGATAATAGTACATAATCACAAACTATCCATGACCAGAACAGTTGATTATGTGACCAGCGCAGAACTACCAGTAAGAAGGTTTTCTTCCGCAAATGTGGCCAGACCTAACACTGAAAAACAGGCAACGATAAAAAAATTCAACCTCCAGGTTTTCCAGTAGAAAATTTAAATTTTCCAGGAAATGAAAACAGCTAACAATGACATCTACAACAGAAACTGACTTATCACTAGAGACCTGAAAAAATAGCAAATGCGATAACGCGAATAATAAAGCCGATTTTCCATGTTTAATGCGCTAAAATGTGATTTTTTTGCGCTTGACATAATAAAAGCGAATTTTCAAGATATCCGTTATTTTTTGTGCGAATTACCGGGTTTGCCCGATAAAAATCGACTCGCAACAGCAAGTGTCGATTTATCGACTATTCTCGTGTGTTTTAATTTTATCGTCGAGTTCGATATAATCGATATATATCGAATTTAGTGCGCCGCGATCATCAGTGAATGTGTCACGTCTTTCTGCGTTCTTTTTTTGTTGTGTAAACGTAAATTAAACGAAAATGTAAAAATCCCATCGCACTAATTAAATATATATATTGACGTTTGCCGTTGATGTCTGTAGGCCTACAAATTTATAACTCGCCGTGTATTGGATCTTGCAAATTGCGTAGCTTACTCCATGTTTGTAGGTTATGTTCGGTGTTTACGATCGCGGGATAGTACATGGAAATAATTTTATTTCTATCTGAAGCTGTAGTGGTAGCCATAGTTCAACAAACTATAAACATGGTCGTGTTGTATTTGTGAAGAAACGTG
>PNEQ01006051.1:0-12442 GCA_003012365.1 Medauroidea extradentata
CATACGTCGTGCTGCCTGAGAAGGAACTCCTGTGTGTCCTGCTATCCGACTCGCTACTCTACATGATTAGTTATGAATCTGTTCATATTAAGTTTATTGATAGGGATAGTTTGGTCAGCTTCTCCAAGTGAACGTAAGTAGAGTCACATTCACCGCTTGTATCGCTTGCTTTTAGAGATATTAAACTTGCATATTAAAACTTTATTCTTTTATTCGCAAATTAGATATATACTTAGTTCTTTTTATGTAGTTACCTCGGCCAGGTGCTACAGTACTTAATGTGTTTGAACAGCAATAAAATTATTTAAGTTATAGATTGTTTTATTTGTTTTGATCATGAAATGAAATAATTTGTACAGTAAGATAACTGTTGCGCAAAAAATATTTATATGTACTTATTTTTAAAAAAGTATATGGATGTGTGAGTTTTGAACCTGCGACCCTTTGTTGATCGACCGTACATTTTACCCCTAAACAACTCGACTAATGTGGGATTAAAGAGTTTGTTTCTGTATATCTACACACATCTACATGTAATTTTAGTTAACTACAAAGTTTTGCTGTTTTATTTTCTGCAGCCTTAACAGAATTTGGGGATTACACATACCTAAAACCATAATGTATTAGAATAAATAATCAAAGCCATATAAATTATAAATGACATATGTTGGAACCATGCAGGACAAAAACTGCTTATGTAAGAAACAGACGTGGACAGACTTACTATAGAATCACAGGTGTTGGAACTAACGTATGTTAGAGAAACACACAACTTAGAATCATGTATTTCAGAACCATTTACATTAGAAACATAGTATAGCAGAAATTCACATCTTAGAACCATTATAGTACAGCCTAACCACAGACTTTAGAACAATGTATAACGTCAGGTGCAGATCCCCCTTCCCTTTTGGACCTTTTATGTATAGTTTATCCTTAAAATTTTACAAAATTGTAAATTGTTTCATCCAATTTTTTTTGATAGGGAAACTGCTTAAATAGCACCATTTTGCACCTTTAAAGGTAAATTTTTTCGGGATAGAACCCCTCGACCACTCTTCCTTAACACGGGGTATAAGGCAAACGAACTTTTTAAAGAATCCCCACCAATAATGAGCTGGATCCGCCACTGCATAACATATTAAATGAACTGGTTTTCCATTTGCAAAAAAAAAAAAAATGAGGTGGCAATGAAAACAATGTTTACATAACTGATGAAGCCCTGAGCAAAAAAAGAGGGAAGTAAGTTGCGGCCTTACCACACCTTTTCATAGACCTGCCTTCTTGCGAGCTTTAGCCAGGATAGCAACTTATGTTCGCAGAGGTATGCATGTACGTTCGAGGCAACCGAATTGTGAGAAAGTGCACAGTTTAGATATGTTGATTAGTGATCAGAAATATACATACTTGGATAAATGACTCTTAGAGGTCTGTTGTAATAGACTGCATCTCATTATTTATTATTCTCATTCGATTTTGTAGATTGTGTTTGATGGCTCCTTATCGTGGCAAGAGACGAACTTTGAAACCAAGGAAGAGAAACAAAGCAGTGACGACGCAAAACTACTAGCGTAAAATGAAGAAAGGAAAACTAGTATTTCTTCGCCCCCATTCGGTATAAGAAAATATTCTTTGGATGTTTAAACAAAAGAAATTAAAATGTATGGTTCTTAATCCGAGCATCCAGTAGTGCCTAAATTAAAATTTGTGTTTTTTTTAAACAAAAGAAATAAACATATGTTTTTTTATACAAGCGTCCCTTAGGGCTTTTATATTCTAGAAATTTTGAAAACAAAAATAAATAAATAAATAAAAATGTATGTTTCTTAATCCAAGCACTCAAAGAAGAATGAAAAAATAATAAAAATAAAAATATCATTTAATAATCCCCACCCACATGCATGGTGTGCACGTGGCGTGTGAGCTTGGATCAAGATATATATGTATATATTTTTTTAAAGGAAAATTTTTTCTGGATCAAGATAACTACAAAAATACAAACAATTTTATAAAAATATATTACATGTCGTCATTTCACAATAAATGTACCATAAATTAAATATCTAAAATATATTTAAATTAAATAAATTGATAAACTAGTTATTCCTAAAGATATAATAGTACCCTGGTAAGATGTATGTCTGGGTTCATATAACCAAAGAAATTATAGGAAGTGAATGGTTTTGGTTATTATTAATTAAGGAAATAATATTTACCATATTTATTGTGTAGATGTAAATTTAATTCACCCTTGGTGGTTTTGTGTGTGAGTGTGAGAGTGTGAGTGTGTGTGAATGTATGTGAGTGTGTGAGTGTAAGTGAGTGTGTGTGAGTGTGTGTGGAGTGTGTGTGCGAGTGAGTGTGTGTGAGTGTGTGTGTGTGTGAGTGCGAGTGCGAGTGTGTGTGAGTGTGAGAGTGTGTGAGTGTGAGTGAGAGCATGTGAGTGAGAGGGTGTGAGTGAGTGAGAGGGTGTGAGTGAGTGAGAGGGAGTGAGTGAGAGTGTGTGAGTGAGAGTGAGTGAGAGTGTGTGAGTGAGTGAGGTGTGAGTGAGTGAGAGGGTGTGAGTGAGTGAGAGTGTGTGAGTGAGAGTGTGTGAGTGAGTGAGAGTGTGTGAGTGAGTGAGAGTGTGTGAGTGAGTGAGAGTGTGTGAGTGAGAGTGTGTGAGTGAGTGAGAGTGTGTGAGTGAGTGTGTGTGAGTGAGTGTGAGTGAGTGTGTGTGTGTGAGTGAGTGTGTGTGAGCATGTGAGTGTGTGAGCATGTGAGTGAGAGAGCGTGTGAGCGCGTGTGTGCATGTGTATACACGGAAAGCTTAGTTGGAATAAATAAAGATTACACAAAAATTATGTTAAGCTATTTCGAAGAAAATAAAATAATTATTACAGAAAAATTTCAATTGATTAAAACAATTGAAATAGGCGTTGAATGGAAATGCACTCTTGGAGGTTGCCACTGAACACTGGTAATTGTGGTTTGGATAGCAGTGCTCGGAGCCTTGCTACATCCCACTTTCTCACTTTCCATATCAAACTTAGCTAACTGTACATCTAGTGCTGTCAGTCTATATTGGACCTCACCTAACTCCTCTTCTTCTTTTTCTAATTCATTCATATCTTGACCAACCTCATTTCTCATCCATTCAATTGTCTGTCTGTGTACTACTATAGCACTTGTTTTACCATTTGTCACTTTGCTCATTTCTTTCTCTGCACGCCATTAACACTTTTTTTTGTTAGGAGTGTTTCCATTGTCACAAAGGTCAACAAACACATCAATACTATTCTGATACTCAACAAACTTCATGGATAAACCTGTCATAATAAATAATACTACGTACATCCAGCCCGGAGAACCAAAATGTTCCATGATAAAATGATGCAGGAATGCAAGATTATCAAATAAAATTCTCTAAAATGAACTCCCCAAGTAAACTCAAGTTCCTTTATTCCACCATTACTAACTTCCAGACACCAAAACAAGCATGGTATCTCAAAACAAAAACACAAAACAGCAATTCACACATAACTTATAACCTTCCATTGCTGATCAGTTAAAACACCAGGCTAGATGTGAAAGGTTGCAGTCAAGTTGGAGTGGATTATGAGGAAACCCGTTGTCAAGCGCTCATCTGTGTGATATCTCTTGACGCCAGTGGGGATTGGATAGCCTGCCGGCGAAGGTGTGATGGCAGGGCGGCAGTGTGCTTTCCAGGATACTCTCCCAAAGCGTTGACCGCCGTCTTCCTTGTCGGACTCTCCCCACCATGTAGCGATATTACAGCATGGGATACTAGCACTGCACTGGAAGTTGAGTATCACAGCAGGTGTAGCCGAAGATGGATGGGAGGAAGTGGCAACAATGGGGGTGCGGATCCCCCGGATGGGAGAGCACGAAGGTGCTGAGGTTGGGAGTTGCGTTGGAGGGGGTTCGCTAGGCGAGGATTGGGTTGAGATGGGAACTGGTAAGGATGAGGGGGTGCCAAGGAAAGCTGATCCACCAGGTGACTCTAATGCCAGCCGAACAATGGCATGGCCATTGAGTGGGGTGCCTCTTCGTGCGGCGGCGGAAACTTCTCTCTGGATCCAGTACAACCATGTCTCAGGATCCCTATCCTCCAGTGCCCTATGAAAGAGTTTGGCGAAATCCTGCCTGGCTATAACTTCCTACCTGACCTCTTAGGCATAACCTGACTGTGGCTCGGATGAATGTGAAAACAGTATGGCAAGCAGATGGTTGATATCCAGTATCCCAAAGGATCGCCATAATGCGGCAGAACTAGTGTTGGCACTGGACAGGCGGACTTGTAGAGGAGTGCTAGAAATGCGCCTCAGCACGTCCCTATGCCTTTTCACCTTTCCCAGACAAGACAAAACCCGACATCTCTCAGAAAGAGCACATTGCAATTGTCCTACCTTCAGAGGGTGTTAATGAGGAAACCTGGAAGGCGCGTGGCTTACGTCTCCTCCCAGATGTAGGAATTCTTAAGACAGCCTAATAAACAATCTCCCGTGGCGATCCTATAAGATGTGGGGGTCAACAATGAAGTGGGAAGGTATGGCAAGTGAAGAATAGAAAGGTGTAAGTTTGCTGTGTGATTTATTGGCATACGCCAACAATGGAGAATGGAACACTATGTGCCTAGAAGCCTGAAGGGTGGGTAGAAAAGAAACCGAAGAGCACTAGTTTCCGTGAGGCGAGTCGTTGTTGCAGGTACGACGCCTCGGAAAGCGGCTCTTGGTCGGCGAAGCTGGACAGCTGGCGTAGAAGGCTCTCACGGTTGTGACGGGCGCTTCTGGAAGGGATCCGACAGTCACTGGTCTTCCGAGCCTGGAGCTGTAGCTTGAGGGAGTGGTGATGGTAGAGAAATCTACCGCAGCAGAACTGAAACTTTCAGTTGTAGCAGGTGTACTGCTACTGAGTGAGTGGCAACCAGATCACGACTGACTTTTGGTGGCTCGCTCTTTTATACTCTTCTCGGGGCGGGCGGTCTGTGGTGATTGGCCGGCCGCTCGCCTAATGAGACGTCGCGGATGCGAGGTGTGGTTCCTCCCTCTCATATTGTCTTCCGGCGCTGCGGGTGGCGTGTCCTCATGCCGCAATACATCTCGTAGGAAAATATTCCATTAAGCATCCCTACCCTGGTTTTTGAAAGCGAACGATAGCTAAGGAAGGGTTAGGTAGGCTTTAATATAATATTCTTGGTGTCAGGTTGGAGTGCACTGACGTGTGCGGGAGTAATTAAGTTAGAAAGGATTAGTTTTAGGTACAGAAATATGGAACGGGCTGGATGAGGCGGCGACTTCACAGCACAAGACGATGCGAGTATGCGTCACTCTTTATTTCTAGCAGTAAGGGAATACCTGGATACTAATAACATTCTTATGTGGGCACCTGCAAGTAGAAATTCACGTCACCACCCTCGCTCAGAAGAGTTCGCGAAACCCACCAAAGTGTAGAAATTGAAAAAGGTGGTGTACTGACTGAAACAGCTGGCCAAAACTGGAACAGGAAACTTGATGAAGTTTTGTGTCGAAACGGTTTCACACACTCTGATGCAGAACAATGTGGCTATCGCCATAGTGACTGTAGCAAGTTTAGTGCAATAGCTGTGTACAGTGATGATTTATTAATTTTCTTCACTGACAAAAGTGCCATACACGAAGAAATTACTGAAAGGGAGCTTTGAAATGGAGGATTTGGGGCTAACTACACAGTGTTTAGGGATGAATATCACAAGGTTCCTTAATGAGGGAATGGTGTGGATTTCCCAAGAAGGATCTCCCAAGAAGTCTACACAGAAAGAATACTCCCAACACTTTGGCATGGCTGATGCGAAGCCAGTTGCGACACCTCTGGACCCTGGAATTGACCTAGAGGTGAACTGCATTGAAAACGTCAATGTCCCATTAGACCAGTCAATGAAGGGGCTGTAGACAAAAATGTCTGGACTGTAAGAATTGACTTCAATGATTTGTTTCCACTAGTTAAGAGGTCAACATACTAAAAGTCCTGGAATCTACAATCATTGGCAAAGGGGGATGGGGTTAGAAGCTCAAGTTTTTCTATGTTAAGTATATATCTCATAAACTTTTAGTTGTAGCTTGAAATGTGTCTTATACAAAATTGAAGATCGTTCAATTTCTAACAAGAATGATCTTATTAGTTTTTTTTTTTTTGTATCTGTAATAGTTAAAGAGTTATATGGCTGTATAAATTACATCAACTTGGTTTTTTCCTAGAGGATCCAGGTTGCTGCTTGTACTCATTATCTTCTACATTGAAATTCTCTTCCATCTCATTGTTATCTCCTACCACTTTCTTCCATCTCATTGTTATCTCCTACCAATGTAGAAAGGAGGCCAAGCTATTCATCATTTCCATCCTCGTTTTCCATGACAGCGATAACATTTAGACAATTTCCTCGACATTTTTGACAAACAGGGGAGCACTTCAGGGACACTTTTCTACACCAACATTTGTTACTGCCGCAGTCTTGGGTGTACCGGCTGAAAATCATGTTTAAAATATATTCAGGTGCGGGAGAGGGTCTTGTGTTTGTACAGGAGCCAGATTGTTTCTCGGCGTGTGTGCCCACTCCCACAGTTCTGGGCGCAGCTCGCTTCCTAACCATTGCTGGACCTGGTGGTATGTTCTGTAGGAGTGCTGGTTGGCTGCCCCTTCAGTTGATGGGAGGGATAATATGTCAGGTCTGACATTCACTGCGGTAGAGGTTCAGGGATGTCTCCTTAGTGATCGCACAACACCATTTTACGAATCATTTCTTCCCTTATATACACACGAACAAGCGTTTAACACATAAAACAGAAAAACAACAATTTATCGTAAATGAATTGTGATAATAAAATAGATAATGGGCGCCTTGGAAACTTTAGAGTACATTGCAATATTGCACTGCAAAGCGAAGCCAACTAGACTAAATTAAAAAACCGTACTGGAATAAATCATGCAACTGGTGTTGAAAGTTTCTTAATTTAATTGAAGTAACTTAAAATACTTAAAGTGGCGAAAGAAAAAAAAATGTTTGACATCCTACACCCTTCCTTACATAAAATTGTAAATTAATTAAGTTTAGGGGGTAGCGAAAATGTCGAAATTTTTTGCCAATTAATTGAAAATTATAATGCAGCACAAAATGAAGCCTTAAAAAAGAGTTTCTTCGGATTAAAATTGAAGTCGGCAGTTCACGAAACTCTTGGAAAACGACCACTGGATAACCAAACTTGACTCATAAGATAAAATTTAAAAAAAATGAATTCCTGGTTGAGCTACGGTGATGCATTAAAAAAAATTGAACAGCTTACAATACTCTTCTAGAACTGGACTGGAGATGTGGGTGGCATCAGATATGGCGCTAGAGATGCCACGTCCCTCAGGCAGCAAAACTGGCAGCTCAGCATTAAAATTATCTACTCGAGCGCCTGATTGGAGCCTCTTGCATATGGCCCTCGCTCCCTACCATAATCTCAGCAACCTGGTCCATTTTATTACTACGATAAGACTATGTTAAGCTGGTCTTGAAGTCTATAAATTTCTGGACGCTGCTGTCAATTTTGAAGAAGGACCAAGAACTGACTTAAAAACCTTCTAAAATCCCTATTCTTGTAACCAAAGAGATAAAAACAAATGAATTTATTGTGCTGAGCGCTTAAAGCAAAACTATACTTTCAAAAAAAATGCCTTAGCAACCAAATAAACAAACATTAAAAAATTACTCTTAGCATAAATAAACATATGGAAGAGTATCCTAACCATGCACAACAAATAAAACTAAATCAAATCTAACTGATATCAGGGGCGTTCCAACTAAATACAATACAACATAATTTTTTTAAAAAATAAAATTTTTAAGGTTAATTAAAATATTTGCAAATTTAGACAAACAATTCTGAACTATTTAAAAAACCATTTATCTGTAATATGTTTATATTACAGAACACCCCTCCTACGAGTGAGTGAATTTACTGGCACATTAAATTAATGATAGAGTATACATACATAAACAATAAACAAATACACGTGAGAACAAATAACTGAAGAACACTGACAAAACATCTTACAGTTTGACCAACAGTAGATCATTAAAGTCTCAGCTGAAAAAACAATTACACGTCATATTGAACAAAACATTACACTCTTATATTATTCAAATTTCAAAGTCTTGCTGAAAATAAACAGTTATGTGCAAGAAAATCGCACAATCAATAAAATAAAGTAATTGTAGCTCGAATGGACGAAGCGGCGATAATCGACGTAGTCGGAGATATCTCGAAGTCGACGAAAAATCGATCCCATCACGAGCGAGTGAGTAAACACAAACAGTTGACAATGCAACTCGGTGAGGGTGTCGTCTCTTACCGTTCAGAGTTTTTTATGGTATATTTTGTAGTAAATATTTGGTGACTATTGCACCAACACACGCAAACACTTATTTAAACTGTTTTCTGATACATTCTGTAACTTTCTTATGTTACTGATTAGAATGTTAGACAAAATTTTCACCTGAAACAATGTTAGGCACGTGCTGTAACTAAGCCATTTTCTGCTGCTTCATAGTACATTCAACGTCTCAAGTTCATAAAGTTAATTGTTTTAATGTGATGTGGATTCTGTTGCAATTGCCAACATATATTTTCACAATGTTACTTTTGTAGTTTTTTTTCTTTTACGCATGACAAACGTTTACTGGGTGGCAACAATGTTGCCTAGCAAAAAATTTACAAAATTTATTACAGTGACAAAAATTGAAATGGAAGGGATATAAGAACTAGACATACATCACTGAGTAGTATTTCGCATCTCTACCATATGTTTACTATATATCTTCCCTTAAGATAACACATGTCGGAAGACCACCTATACCACAATACTATGTGACAAAAGGGAGAGCACTTGGGTGGCTCTCATTTCCCTAACATTGTCAAAGGTAATATTTTGAAGACGACAACACTACAACGAATAACAACAATCTCAGACATAACAGTAAAACAAATACATAGGTATGACAATCAACACATTGTACAAAAACAATGCAACAACAAACACATTTCACTTCACTATATTCAAAACATGGTCAACATTTACAAAGTAACAATTTGAGTTTGTGTAATTTTTAAGGTTATGTAACAATGATGTTTTTGATTACTAATAAATCGCTGTTGCGATTGAACCCGACTTACGATCTTTCTTTGAAGTTGAAGTTAATGGTAATATCCCTATTTTATGTTTGCTAATAATTGTGACATTACTTGCAGATCATGCTGATGATTAACTAGTTTTGCAATACTGAGGTTTGAGGTTATGAGTTTTTAGCTTTGCTTGAATTGAAATTAAATCCTTGCCTAGGCGTGCTTGCTAACTGTTGGGAATCGCAACCCTCGTTCCTGCCTCTGCTATGCTATGATATTGTGAAAATTGTTAGGTGCCATCACCATGTTGAGGTTAGCCCCTATGAAGGGGTGGTAATGGTACAGATCCATCTGACTACGTTGAGAGATTTTATTCAACGCTTCATCAAAACAAATCACATAGTTGGAGCATTCTTTTATGTCGTCTAATAAACAAGTTTTGAAATGTGGTGCCAGTCCATGATTTATCACATATGCTACTGTTGTTCTACCAAATGTAAACTTTGAAGCTATAGCGCTGTCTGTAAACATTTGCTGGAAAGTATTGTTTATATTTTCACAACAGTTCTGCATTTCTAACATCATCTGTCACTAACCTTGCATGAAAAATATATCTGTCTTGTTCTTCTTCACTTCCATTTTATTACTTTCCAAAGTTAGTGGCTTTTCTTCTGTTGAACAATCTAAATTTGTTAGTTCAGTTGGTTTTTTACTTGATGCTGCAGACAAAAAAGAGGAAACAGAATGTTGTGATAACTTGGCACGAATATTCTTCTGATTATGTGGTCTATTTGCATGGGAGGCACCCCATGTTACTAAGTTTGACATTTTTACTGCTCACTTTACAAAATGCAACTGAAGTGTCCCCTGGAACATAACTTATCCAAGACGCAATTTCTGGGTTCAGCTGTTCATCCAGCCACTGTCTGTTGAATTCACACTGTTTAGTCATTTTGGCGATTATCGAAACGTCCCAATGAACCACTTTCTCGTTACCACATTCTGATCATAGTACAATATAAAATATTTTATTTCAAGTGTAAAAATGCTTATTAATATGCTAGGCCCAGGCCTACATTGGTGTAGTAGGTTCTTTTCGACAGTGAAAACATGACACAACATTAAAGTATTTAAGAGCTCTTGGTATACAATATCAAAAACCTGAAGGAATGACGTAAAGGTAGGTATACTTGTGATATATTGCATTGCAGTTTCTAATTTGAAGTTATTTCATTTGCTACGACGAGATTGGCAGGCTATTTTTCGAGTTTGTAGCATTTCAGGTATAATGAACTAAATGTAGACATTCCCCTTAAAGTTATCTAGTGTAAATATTTGAACTATGCAATTTACCAGACCATTATGGATTTATTTTCTAGTTGCTAACTAATAAAACACATGTGATTCTACTGAACACGTATTTCCATTTTCTATATCTGTTATCAGAGAAGTCGCTAACAGAAATATTAACCAACGAAAAATATTAACACAAAATACAAAACTGTATAAGCAGCTACTGAAAATTAATTTACCCATTCAAACGAGACATGAAAACTTGACATTCATTCTAGCAGTACAGAACAAGACCTACCTACAAATCCGTACACAAAAGAAATGTTTTGACCATTTGTACAGAAAGTCTAGGTATTTTAGTATTATAAGACAAAAAATAAAAACGAGAAGATATATGTTATTGCGCAAACAGCACTCCCTTAAAAAACTTTTTTAAAAATACTTTGCTGTGTGCAGCAAAAATACGTTTATACTAAATAACATTATACATATTCCAACAAAAACTTCGTTATTTATATATTCCACAACTCAAAGTAGACAAATTTTACAGTTCCAACGTAACATTTCATTAAATTAGCCGAAATCGAGTAGCATGTTTTGTAAACAATTTGGAGCACAGAAATATAAACCAAAATAACTGTTTTGACGCGAGATAATTCACTGCCACATGAAGGCAATTTCTGCATGTGTAGTCGATGATCCGAGTGGCAGTGAGCAGTAACATGACGGCCATCCTACGGTGTTGCCAAGTAACATGCCCGTCAGCAGAATTTGTTAAGGAAAATGCTTAGTGAATCGCAAATTAATGTAAGGGGCGTTAAGCGATCCGTAACTTAAAATTACTGGACGTAACTAAGGTAAGTTAGTGAATAGACCCCCTGCCTCGGTTGCCAGAAACGTGCAAACACCCTCAGCCTGGTTGCAGCATGTTTGCAAACCCCCTTGTAAACAGGAGCGCTAAAATGCTCTGTTCACAGGTACCGCTACCAATTCAACCACTAAAATACATCTAATGTCAATATTGTAATGCATCTTTATGCATTCTTACTTATTTTATGTGTATTGTTTTTTGCTGCCGGATAGCCCAGTAGTGTCATTAACTACTTGTACTCGCTAGGTAAATTAAGAATGGTTGAAAGCACAAGTCACTTTGTTCTAGTTCCACGGGACGGTTTATTGCCGTTTGTTTATCACAACAGATCTTTTGATATACAACACCTTCGTACATTAGGGCTTGCACCCTGCGTGCTGACACAAGTTCGGTTTTAGCCCTAGCTGAGGTCCTGTGAGAGCTTACTATCACCGAGTGTATTCAGTCCCCGCGGTATTACCAGTAACTTATTCAAAACTAGCCGATTTCAATCTAGGCTGCGGTGACCGCACTTCTCTAGACCGCACACCAACCACTTTCAAGCTCGTCAATTAGCTGCCAGTCTCGCCTTTTATACCACCAGGCTACCAAAATTCCGTGCCCTCTGGCACCGCACCTTGCTACCCCGGCGCGTCGCTACCAACAACCCTCAGCCAGGGCAAAATGCTCCCCTAGTGCCAAGCCACCCTTACAGATTATTCCACCGTCACACAGCTAGTCATTTTTACATTGCTTTACATTATATGTGGATAAGACACTGATTTAAGATACAGTCAATTCATTCTATCGGTTTCCAAAACAGTGATTATGCTATATTTAGCCTTATGACATTACTAATTAACAAAATTCCTTGCGAATGAAGAAACAGTTACTACCCCCAGGGGACTATTTGGTTGACGTCACAAAAGCCTAAAAATTTCAGAGTCGTCGTCTGGCCAATCAGCACAGATGTGACCATATTTGGTGAGGTTTCCTTCAGCCCAGCCTCCCTTTGCCGGCGCCAGCCTGTCGGCTGGGCTAATGATCATCACTTCCTCTCAGACACGTAATTTAAATAAACACTAATATACTCTAACAGGTGCAAAACACAAAAATAAGTTATTTAGATAATCGGCAGGAAATTAAATACTGCTTT
>PNEQ01006053.1:9712-28303 GCA_003012365.1 Medauroidea extradentata
CCTTGCTCAAAAATAGTCACCAACTCCTCCCCCAGTGAATTCCACACCCCCACTATCCTCGACTGTCTATTCTTCTCCGTTCTCCTCACCCTCTGAATTTTCTAACTGCTGCTACCTTTTCCTTTAAAAGTCCCTTAGATAGTTAGCAGGCCAAACTTCTCTATCCCCCCACCCTGTTCATCCCAATTCCTTTATCTCGCTAGGCCTCTAAGTTCCTTTCCTCCTCACCAGCCTGTCACTGCCTTTTCCATTTATTCATCACCCACCTTGCCTTTCTCTGCACCTTCTCCAGCTCCTGCACCTCCACGTACGGATCCCACTTCACGGCAGCATATTCTGTTACTGGACGAACCTTTGTCCTCAGCAGTCCCCTTCCCTTCTTCCCTATTTATCCGTAACCCACCTTGCTACTCGTCTTTGTATCTTCTCCACCTCCTGCACCTTAAGTTCCAAACATGGGTCCTATTCTGATCCTGCATACTCCAACGTTGCTGTATCATTGTAAAACATTCATTTTTCTTCACCTCACTACTAATACCCTTTAATACCCTTCCGAGCATTCCTAGAATGCTATTCTTCCCCAACCAAACTGCTCCTTGTATACACTACACCCTTAATCATTTGGCAAATCCCTAGGTTCTTATAATCTAACGATTTCCTATTTATTCTACCCTTCTCACATGTCTACGTTCATACTCATAACTCTCTACCTCGTCCTCCCGCCAAGGTGATCTGGGTTTAATTCCCGGCGGGTCGGTCCTCTGACTATCGCATGTGGGATTAGTGCCGGACGATGTCGCTGGTCGGCGGGTTTTCTCTGGGATCTCCCGTTTCCCCTGCCCTTTCATTCCGGCTCTGCTCCATACTCACCTCATGTCACCCGTCACCAGTGTTAAAGACCTCTATGTTGAGCGCTGACCAAAATCTCACTCTCACTCTTTCTCGTGAACCTCAAGGTTTTAAATTCTTCTGCATGTTAATGAGTCTCTGTTTTACATCGCGTGAACTGTTTTGCTGTTCCAACGTGATTACTGAATGCTTCTGTAAATGTTTGGCAGCTTCTGTAGTAGTCAACAATCGTAATTGTCTCTTATTCCAGGTGGCTGTAAAATGTAGCTACTTTTGTGTAAAAAAATAATTGCTAAATTTATGTTTTTAGGCTTGACAGGTTTGCTAGACTGTTCCTGATAGATGCATTAATGCCCTACCAACAACTAAGAATATTTGTGTAAATGTGTTCTTAGTTAAAGTATAGATAAAGTGACACTGCAAACAGGCAAAAAAAAATTGTAAAATTGATGAGAAAACATTTTAGTTGAGATGGAAAATTCTAAGGAGCTCATCTGAAATTGAAAAGTGGCACAAAAACAAGATGTGGCATAATAGAAAATGGTAGGATTTGGCTGCAGACTATTTTCTAGGGCGGTTTAGCTTTGCACATAGCTTGGCAACACCTTTAAAAAAAGGTAATTTCTAAATTGTTGTAAACATTACTATTAGCCAACGAAAAAATCTGTGTGAAACGTGCAGAGCTACTGGGTGAAAATACTAAATGAATAAATATTGTTTGGGATACAGTAAGCACTAAAGATTTAACCTTTTAAAGAAATGTCGCCAGCCGTTACTGCTTGTAATTCAACATCAACAGTAGTTACTTTACAACTTGTATGGTTTGTAGCGATTTGCTGAATGTAGTTCCGTGTATTTTACTATTTAAATACAACAATACAGAAATAAAATAAACTAAAATAGACATTTTTGTATTTTATTTCAATAATAGTCTTTTTTTTTATCGAAATATGTAGGTTCCTACTGACCGCACAATTTATCACTTACACGTGCAAATATCAAGTGACGTGTCCAGAGAGGTTAGATATTTCTTTTCGTTAGCAGTTACGTGCAGAAAGACACAAATTGGCTGAAAAAAGAAATTAAGCATGGTTTTTTTGAGTACTCAGTTTATCCCGAATAGCCTATACAGCACTCTCACCTGTGGTAGGTGTTTCCTCCTATCAGTGGGGGGCCGCGGTGGCCGAGGGATCAGACCTCTCGCCTCCCACTAAGGCGATCTGGGTTTGATTCCTAGCAGGGTCGGTCCACGGATTTTCGCATATGGGAATTGTGCCAGACGATGTCGCTGACCAGTGGGTTTTTTCAGAGCTTTTCCCATTCATTCTAAGGGCTGATCCATACTCACATATCACCCCTCAGCAGTGCTAAAGACCTCAATGTTAAGCGCTGACCGAAATCTCTCAACTCCTCCTATCAGTTTCTCTCCCTTCTTCTCACCCCACTCACCATTCTCCTAAACACCTCAACACACACGTGACTCCCATAGCTCATTCCATTCACTCACAGTACATCCGTACCAATGTCTTCAGTCCTTCAAGGCATTCCACTCCAGTTTCTCAATCATCTCAGAGGGCTGATTTCTTGTTCTGCCATTTCCAGCCTAACGTGCCATTTCCCTTTTACCCACCTTGCCGTCCTTTGGACATCCTTAATTTCCTTTTCTTCCACCCCATGGTATGGGTCCCCTGTTGCAGACACATACTCCAACACAGGGTGCACCATGGTGGTATATGCCCTTTCAACATGCTACTACCTCTGGTCAACAGTTTTTATCATATTTTATATTTGTACCAAATATTTTTTCTTAATTTAGACATAAATTGAGACAAAATTTTACTCTTATTAATTTTTTTATTTCATAGTTTTTACATAACTTGTAAATGTCAAAATTGGCATTTTATGGTTTTTTGCACGCCACTGAAACCAGCTGATATATCAAACTGAAAAAATTTACAATAGTAACAATGTTGTAAACTACACTGTTTCCTATATAAAAATAAAAAAATAAAATTTTTTATACTAAAAAAATTTTTTTTTTTTTCTGTTTTTATATAAAAGACGACGTAGCCTACAACACCATTATTCACTGTACATTTTCTAGTTTGATAATGTCAGTTGGATTTCGTGGTATGCAAAAAAAACGTCAACTGAAAATGTTGACTATTATTAGTCATTACGCAAAAACAATGAGAGATAAAAAAATTTTATTAGAGCAAAATTTTATCACAATATATGTCTTAAAGGAAAAAAAAAGTATCTGATACAAAAATTAAAATTAAAATTTGACGTTGAAACTTGGAGATTGTGTTCTTTAGCACCCTCCCCTTCAGTGCAGAGTCTGCCTGCCCTTCTTTACAACTATCTGCTCCCTCCAGCCCGAGCCCTGCCTGACAAAACCAGCCAACCAACAGCAATGAATGCCACGTTTCCCGTGCATGAAGATAACGATCCTGTCGACAGCTACACCACTGCTGTCCCTACAAAAAACAAAGTTGTAGAAATTAACAGTATTGTTTTTATTGTAAATTCCATAATGTAGCCCACTTTGTCTTACAAGGGAGTGTTAGACAATTTGGTTGTATTTTCAGTTTTTCAGCCAAATTGTGTTATCAACATTTTCTCTTCGATAAAGCATAGGATATATTCATGATAAACTGTTTGACATAAATAATAATGGCCTCTCTCATTAATTTGTTATGCAGAATTCTTGAAAGATCTCATTATTATAAATGTCATGCAGTTTACCAAGAATGTGTCCTATGCTTTGTCGAAAAGGAAATGTTGATAACACAATTTGAATAAATGTTATGGCTCAAAAACTGAAAGTACAGCAAAATTGTTTAACACTCCCCCATAACAACGGCGTAAAGTAATTAGCTGATAGCGTGTCGTTGATTGCTTGCGAGTCGATACTGTGTGAGTCTTTGTATAATGAGATACTGTTAGTCGCACTCTGCTCTTTTGATTCTTTGACTAGTGAGTTGTGAATGAGTAAGAGCATGTGAGCTCATGCTGTGGATCAAAGTTATTTCGACCCTTTTCTTGTGAGGTAGAATTGAATGCACTAATATGAGGCATGGCTGGATGTGAAAACTGTAGCTGAGCCTGGAGGTGAATTCTAGCTAAGGATTTAGTTAAATGTGAATATATTATGTAGTAAAATTTTCTAATATGCACAGTAATGTTTGATGAAAAGGAAGCATTGCAAATGAAGTGTATTCTAAAGACTGCTAAATACTAAAGTATCTTAAAATTGAGTGGGTGCTTTATCTAGTGTCCTGTTTTTCTGTTGCAGATAGAGTGGAAGGATCCGTGGCTTATTGGCTTGATATTTTTCCACATTGTCATAACACTCACTGCTTTGATGACAAGAAATTACAGTAATTTCCAAGTGGTTCTGTTTCTTGTTTTACGTAAGTACTGTAAATCTTTGCAGCCATCACTGTCGCAAACTTGTGATATATATGTCATGGGTTATATTGTAGTTTGTATCTACCTTGTACCTTATATTGTGTGCAGAGTTTCAGAGGAAGTTGAACATCACATATATCTACTTTGAATACCTTTAATTCTCGACTATCGAGACTGGAAACACTTAAAAACGTATTGTACCATCTGCTGAAAGACACCAAAGAGCAAATTTGGCCGTTACAGTAGTGAAAACTTAATGTTTCAATGATCCAGGCTTACGTTTTTTAATTTGTGGGAAAGTAACCTGCATTTAAATTAAAATAGTCTCCAGAGACGATGGTGTACTCTCGCGAACCAAAGATGGCTTGGTGTGGCGCGACCACCTTAGGTTTGCCGCAGATCAAGTACCGGTACGTCATTACAGTGGTGTTGATAGGCAAGGGATAGGATTGCCAATTTTTAACAATGACTTACAGGCCATTTCTGTTCACTGTAACATAATACTTTATGATTGTAGTAATCAAGCTAAATCTTATAACTTCATATATTTGTATTTTTTTCTGCTTACATCGTGTTTTTCCGGCAGAGCAATGAGAAACTGCGTTGTAGGCTTAGTCAAGAATCTGTAACAAATCTGAGAACTTTTAATTGCAACCACAGCGATTGCCGAAGGTAACTTTGATAGTAAAAGACTCACTGGTAGTGTAGTCTGTCTTGTGTAACTTTTCCATATGTTAACATTTCTCTTCTGTGAAGTGTGCCAGGCAGTTCCATTGTTTGATGCTTTAAACCTACATGGCTTCCCGGACCATTTCCACAATCCTGTTTACACACACACTTCTCCGAAGAGAACTGTCTAAATATGGAATACTTACATGAGATAGATTATAAGTGCTAATTTGCCAGTTTGATACTGCTACATGATATTCTTTTGCTATGAAAGTTCTATGAACTGTATGGAGCTCCGCTGGAAATTTTCCATGTAAAAAGGGAATTTGAACTTGAGAACTGGCATTATTTGTTCATCTGAAGCTTCAGAACCCACTAACTCCCTCCAAATCCTGAGATGAGATGATCTACACTTACCTCACACGTTTCCGTAGCCAAGATATAGGCCTAAGTATGCCACCACACTTAATTAGGATATTATTTTTATTTTCTTAAGATGAGGAAGTTGATGCAGTGGTACCAGCACATTATTAATGCTTGAATGTAAAAGGGAGTCGTAGAAAATATTTTTGGCTACTTTGCATACAATTTTTTTTTATGAGAGCCATGTTCTTAATGATGGTGTGTATATTACGATATTGTAAATAATATTATAGTACATAAATTATAACAAAATATTATTGAAACTAAATTTGTCGTACTGGCAAATTTTTTATTTTCATTTAGCAAAATTCTTTGTGAATGAATGTTTCTTTAAATTAGTTGTTATGTTATGTACAGCCAAATAAACAGCTGTATTTTAACATTAATTTATTTCCTATATCTTCTTCAGTCATATCTGTAATTTAACAACCGCCAACCCAACAATTTTGAATTTTTTTTTTGTTTATGTAAAAGTAACATTTAAATATCTATTTGTGTCTGTAGTTTTGTTTGTTTTCTAAAAGTAAAATAAAGAAGATTCTGGTTGCGAGCAGCCAGCTATGTTTGTGAATAACACAGGATGTCACATAAGTTTTGTCCTCTATATTCAATGTCATTTTAATATATGGTGTATTCCATGTCAAATTTTCTTGATGAGACCGTATTTTGGGACACTGACTGAGCAGACTTCTCTAGCATTGGCTCATTAGACTGGTATTTTGGGACACTGACTTTATGAGACTGAACTTTTGGGACATTGCTATATAATAGGAAATATGTAGTAGAAACTCGTGTTACTGCACTGACATGTGTAAAACTGTCCACAGTGCTGCTGGTATACTTCTCGGAGAGCATCAATGAGCTTGCTGCCACCAACTGGAAGTAAGTGTTAAGTTTGTTTCTAGAAACTGTTTGAATTAAGCAATTCAGCGAGTTCCTGGTGAAACTTAAAACATTCATTTATTGAAAGGTGGCTGTTCTAACCAACAGATGCATCTTTCTTTTAGCTAGCCTGAAAAACGTGTTTATTTGTAATACCGTATGGTGGATAAGTGATAAGAGTGTAACAAATCAGTTCGGGCGGATAGGTTTAGTGCTTAGATAACTCAGCAATCAAAAGCAACACCTACCAAGTTTCCTGTAGTCAAAGAATTTGTACTTAAATCAGCTTAGTGTAGCCAATTGCATGAAGCATAGCTCACCTTTCATTTTCTCAGTTTTGAGTCTATATCACTCAGAAACAGTGCTGTCGCTGTTGACTTCCAAAACTTATATTGTTTAGTTTGTGTTTGATTGTAAATCTATTGACTGCCTTGTTGGGAAATATCTCTGTGTGTGCAAGTTAATAATAATAATATGACTTTATTAATGGCGCAGTTAAGGTGATGTCGCCTTGTCTTACACAGGACCATAAAAATTTCAGTTTACAGTTTACAATTATTTAATGACATTTCAAACTTAAGTCTAAGGTAATACTAAAATTAAAAAGCAATAATGAATAGTGATGTATCATGAGAGAATTAAAACAGCATGATAATTAAATTAAAATTTTAACAGCATAAGGGTAAAGATATCACATGTACTAGTAAAAACTAGAGAGTTCAAAGGAGAAAAAAAAACTGTGTAATAAAAACAACCTGAACTATGAAACTGAAAATAACATGATAATTTAAGCCAATATCGTTACCAATAAGAATAAAGGCTATAAGAGAGATGAAACCCTAAATAATTAATACACAAGTAACAAAGTAACAAAAATACATAAATTTCAAGATGCAGTGAGGAGCTCTAAGTTAATTATAGCTTACAGAAACTTTGCTAGACTATCAAAAACTAAATAGGCTAGCAATAATAATCATAGTAACTATAATTATAAAAGGCCCTTTTAAATATCGAGTATAAATAGGAGAACAATGTAATATTAGCATACATACGTACAGTACGTTATAAATAAATAAATTAAAGTGTACATTTGTGACGGTATGTGAAGCTTCGACAAATAATTTGCACATGTGTGTACACATTTTGTGTATCTCAAAAGACGTATGTTGTCTGGAATGGTTAAAAAGGATTTTTATTTTCTAGTGTCTGTTCGGTGTGTTCATCTTGAGTCAAAATCGTTAAAAAGATACAGTCATGTGTAGCACAACTTGACCTAATATTACGCCATAATATGATAGGAATGCCACTGACAGTCTTCCATATACACGTTATTGACGGCAGGTAGACAGCTCATCAGCAGGGGTGTGCTAAGCCTCGACATTTTGAAGTCTAATTGAATACTGAGCTACCTATTTTTGCACCGAGGGTAGTTTGAAGCTTCAAAGAAACACTTACCGTATTCGCCCGAGAAGAAGAACACCTTTCGTGCTCCCGAGACAAAGACCCAAAAAATGTTTACTATGTATTCTGATGCGAAAATATAAGTTGTATAAGTGCGTACAGTACGTGGGTAAACATGATTATTGTAATGTGAGGTACTTTACTGTTGTTTACTTGGAAGTGTTTTGTATTTTCTTACCTGCATGAAAAACCCTATTAAGTACTTGTGCATTTAAAATGTGGAGTTCATTTAACTGTATGGACAACATTTTCAGTTTTGCTCTGCTTAATCTGCGCAGTGATAAAAAAAGGCTGTATTTGGCTTTATTTCAATTTTTTTAGTAAATAAGAAGCATAGTGCAAAATGTACTAGAAAAAAATTTCAAAAAGCTAACTGGTAAGATGATAAACTAAATTTTTTATTCACTTAGTGTTAATGTTTTATTTTTTTCCCATTGCGAAATACATATGTGTATTCTGCTTTACTGTTTCGACACAGCAACGACATTACTGTACATAATCAGCTGAAAACATATAATTCAGATCTATATACTGTAGAGCCATGTTTGAATCACATGGAAGTACTGTTTTACTTTAGCACAGAAAACATTACATGTGATGTGTTGTGAACTGGGGGTCGTTCCCAACTAGCTCTTATTCCATTGATTCTTACCTCTCAGGGTGGGTGGACTCTCAACAATGGGCTGGCTCAATTGGCGTCCGCTTTCTTTGCCAGGTTTCTTCGGAGAAGGGTGCTGCGTGGTATTCGGTTGGGGTGGGGGGCTCGTAGTCCACTTCCACCAAAGGAAATGGCCAATCGTCCTCCAACTGTCGTTCTTCCTTCGGCCTGTATGCTAACGGGTAGAGAGGCACTATTTCGTATTTCCACAGCTCGAGTCCCACTCCACTCGGAATCATGTATCCCTCCTCGAGTTTGGCTCGCAAACATCGACGCTGCATTTGGGCTTGTACTTGTGCAGCTTGTCGGAAGGTCAAGATACCTGGGTGGGGAAGCAATATCTCGTGATGTACGAATGTGTTACTCGTACCGGGAACGGTACACTCACTACTTCCGTTGCTATTAGCCCCCTGGTCCAGCTGGTGGGAGGGTGCAGCTTCTATGACGAGTGCCTTGCGTGCACGCTTTTCTGCACGTCACTGCCATCTCGGCTTCCAATATTCGGAGCATCCCATGTGTCTGTTAGCTCAGGCTCTTTGTAGCCACCACACTACCAATGGCCTCGGCTCCAATGCAGCGACGCTCAACCCCTTATGGATGTGAGACCGTGGAGCCCTACTGACAGCGCCTACTCCTGACCTACAACCAGCTGCCATGTACGTGTGTGTTGGATGTGTCTCCTTCTGCCGCGCCAGGTTCTCCTATCTTTCTGCAGAAGGGGCGGGTAGTCTTAACTAGTAGGAAAAGTTCTCTTCTACAACAGTACCAGTTTATTACTGCTTCAGCACCTACCGCGTGCACCCAACTTGGTGATGAATGCACTGCCCTTGCGCGGCAGTCTATCTTATTCTCGTGTGCGCTCTTACTCCCTATCACCCTTTACTATGGGGGTCGACTCAGTCGCACAACCCCAACAATGCCCTAGCAGAGGCTAAGCTAGCCTACTGCCCTAGACAGGCCAAGAGGAGTTATCTCGGTGAAGGCCGGCCAAGAACTGCTAAAAATACCTGATTGCAGCCCTCTTTATAATAGTCCCAGTCCGGACCTACTAGAAAACCTCCATGGTCGCACGACCACTCCGCCCACTGCCTTAGATAATACTCACTGCTTTTTAGCCAAACTCATAGCACAATGCAGTGAATAAAGATTTCATCGTCGGGCCTCGAACCCGAAGTCAAGTGAATCACCTTCCTCCTAGGCACCATACTCATAGTAGCCCAACTTGTGCTGTCCAGCCACAAGCTAAAGTGAAATGGGAGTTGATCCACATGCACTCCAAAGACGTGCCCTAGTGTCACAACAGATGCAAGAAAAAATATTCAACTTGACTTTGAAAGAAAACTATTTGACTTCGCTTCGAAGCAAAAAATCACTGCTTTGCACACCCCTACTCACCAGTTCATTGACTTACGCTTAGAGGTTATGTGGCATTGTGCACATATGTTGGTCATCTTTAGACCTTCAATTCTTCTTAGCTTTGGACATGCAAAATACCCTCAACCAGACTGTCAATTTTTTCACATCAGTATTTTTTAAGCACTTGTATGAGTTACTTTCATTTACATGAACAGTGTAATGTCATATAAATGGTAATTTTCCATATTTCTTCTCAGTTTATGAGATTCATCATTTGCTTATCATAAGGTACAGCTTCTAGAATGGAAGCTGTTCTAAACTTAACTTCATCAGAAATAGGGATAAATTTTTCTTGGTTCCTACAAGTTATAATTCAGGTTCAGTACCAAGGGAGATGTTGACCAAGTGGTATCATAGATCACTCGTTTTCTGATCGGTGGAAAGTTTTAAGCAAAGTTAATTGCATGTTTCTAGAATAGTTTCACACGAATCCTGTGTGTAGTTTTTCGGGTATAACAGGTTGACGTGAGCAGGAGTTGCGGAGATGGGTTAAAATGCTTGTATATATCCGGTGAAGCTGGAGATAGAATTCTCAAACAGTAGTGACATGTGAGGAACAGATTGCTCTGTAGCACCAGTTCGTCAGAGAGGACGAACACTCGGAGAGCGTGGTTGTGTGGCAAATGGTCAAGGCGTTATGTTAATCTCTCCTGCTCAACGTCAAACTTGTACAGGGGGATCTTAAGGCGTTCCCTACGCCTCGATGCACACTACAAAACTTTCGCCAGGGATATCGGGCATCTGGACGCCCTTGCATAAACAAGGCAATACACTTAGGAATGGCGGGTTGAAGGGTCCTGCGCCCTGAAGGCTGAGAAGCGGCGAGTCAATAAATAACAAACTTACTATGGGCTATAGTTGTTATTGAAGATAGACACCGTACATTCATATAGCACAACACAATGGCGGTGACGTAAAGCTGTCCCGAATCTAAGTCCGTCTGGTGGGCGAGGCAGATCAAGGAAAAACCATGTGGGCGAAGAAAGTAATTAAAATTAATTTAAGTCCCTTGGCGGTAGTGAGTGGCAGGGGTGGAGGGGTGCCATTGGGCACTGAAGTAAATTAGAAAAGTTTCTAGTTTAAATTAAATACTATTGATACGCTAAAGATTGGTAGAGAATGGTGATCGTGCCAACAGCCTCTTCACGCTGCGAACCGCCAACTCACGAGCGGTTGCCGAGCTTGCCGCGTTGTGCAGCAGGCTCCTGCCAAATGCTTGTCAAACACAATAAAATACTTTAAATCATAAGGGGCAAGAGCCCAAAATACGTTAAATATTATGAATTGCGGATTAGCCTGCACACAAGATACATAACATAACACTGCGTTGAACAGAAGTCAAATTTATTATTGAATTAGTTATGAGAACATGCAGAAGCACTAGCAACACTAATAATTTGGCAAATAAACGTTCACACCTGGAAAAATATGTATAAAACAATTGTGTGGTAAAGTTGGCTGCGTGGGCGAGTCCACTTCACTCGCAAGGCGCAAGGGTGTTTATACAGAATTGTGAGGTTAAAGCTGACAACTACATGAAAAGGAACTTTAAATGAAAGACAAGGTTACTCCTGGCCTGCTATTTATATCACCACACGGCGATGGAACCCACATCATTGACGTAATCAACATGGGGTTGTCGGTATGACCAAGGTTCAGTAAATTTAGTTTTACTGGCTTTTACGTTAATGGGGCACCTTACCCCATTGCTGGGTGTTCTTATGGGCTGGCACACGTACTATCAGCACACATCATGAGGCGGCGTCGGGACGTCGCTGCCTCTTGTTACGACGCTGCCGAGTGTGCTCCGATATGTGGAAGCTGCAGTGGTTCTTATAGGCCATGGCCGATTCCTTTCCCAATAATGGTCCGTGCCAGTAGTTCTTTCTATAATGGCTTGCTGTCAAGATGTTAAAATCCTAATGCATAAAAATTTTTTTACTTTTTACCACAATAACTCAGAAATCTAACTTTATGCACCATGTTTTGCAGCAATTAAGTTCTGAAGTGTATTAATCACCTCAGAATATGCATAAATTAATTTATCACTGTACTTGTTTTATTCTTATGCCTAACCACATTTTCTTATACAGTACTGTATATTTATTTAAATTTTTTTTCAAGTGAGTTTTGTTTGTAGTACCATTTTTTATGATTACACTGATTTGATTCCTGGCATTCATTCTTACTTTTTCCATGTGAAAACGTTGTTGAATGAAGCCGTTGGGTTGTTGGTTACCACGCAAAGGTCCCCCAGCAGATGGAAAGTGCTAATGAGGGATTTGTTTAGATGTATTACGGTCAACATAATGTTAATGATACAGCAAAAAGTGTTATGTCGTCAGTGGAGTTATTAGTAACATGGCCCTCCGTAAAATGTAGAGTTAACAAGATTTTCTGAAGATAGATAGTGTTTCTATGCTACTGTGTATTTCTTGCCTTACACAGGCATGCACAGAACTTGATCAGTAGTGGTGCCAGATTACGTCTCCCACCATGTCCTATAAAAAACACGTGAATAAAAGAGTAAAAAGTGATATTATTGACATCACTGCAATGTAGCTTTACAGTAGGAATAACAAAGCTATTTCTTCAGCATATAATAATCAACTAAGCCTAACAGATCAGTATATTTAATAGAATGAAATATGTAAAGTTGTATAAATTTTCATCCAATATTGTGAAAAAAAAAATTCATTTAAAAACACATTTATAATTCCTGGATAAGGCATTTTAAAATCCTTAGGGAAATGTAATTAACATAAGATTCTGAATTAAAGGGCTACCTTTTTCAAAATGCAGTACTTTACTTAGTACATTTTTGTAATTTTTTTATGGTGGTAAAATAAACAAAATCATGCCAACTACAATATTTTAATTGTGGTACCAAGGCACCTGTGGCACCTGCCATGTGATTGCCTGTGCTGCCATGGGATAAAAAATTATTGTTATGGGAAAATATCTTTATTTATTCCAATAACTGGGCAGTTCCTTGAAACATATCATGACGTGCTATTGTAGGACGACTTAATGGACTTAAGGTAACTCTTGGCCAAGAAGACTGATGTCTGTTAAACACAGCCATTACATTATAATGCAAGATGCATGTGAATTAGAATTGCTGTTAATGTCTGCACGCTCCCTAACTTCAATTATGCAAAATTCAAAGTGAAGACATCACTGGTATTATATTACATGAAATTACAACCAACATGTCTAACTATTATTCAGGCATTATATTTTCTAAATTCTCTCTAGGGATTGTATAGTCAAGTTGTTATAAATCTGTAGATGTTTGCAAACTTTTAATTTCAAAAGTCTGAAACATAAAAACATTGATATTTTTACTTTTCATACAGTACATTTCTTCAAAATATTTTGTTCACGTACTTTGATTGGTATTAGTGAATATAAAACCTATGGGAATGCTTATTTGAGAATTTTCTGTTGAGCTAATGGACTTTCCGTAGTGTAGATGGACCCTGGGATAGAAAGTGTTGTAATTGGAACTAGTCAGTCATAGTGTTTTGAAGGAGGTGCCATAAATTGAGTATGTTGAACACTAAACAATGTTGTATATGTTGCAGCACATTCTCGAACCAGCAGTACTTTGACAGTAAGGGGATGTTCATATCCCTCGTCTTCTCGGTACCCATTCTTCTCAACTGCATGGTCATGGTGGTGAGTAGTCAGTCATGCTCATTCAGCCATATATTTGTGCAACTTGTATGTTTAGTTGTGTATTTTGATTTTTGAGGACTTGCTTTGCAGTCAGAAAAAAATTTCTAGTTTATGGTATTGATTCATTACACATCCATGAAAAGATAGTTATTGTTTGCTAACACAACATTGATAAAAAAAAATAACACAAGCTTTTCAAGAATTTCCAAAAATGGTTTCGGTTTTGTGGGTCCAGTTTTTATAGTTGGAATTTTAAAAATATGATTTTTCCATTTGTGCTTATTACAGCATTAAAAACTATTTTTATACAAACAGTAAATTCAGAACCAAAATATGTAAACTGCTGTGAAATCTACAGTAAAGCTCTGATTCTACAAACATTGATCTAAGGCTACCTTAACTTTAGGACATTATAAAAAAAGTCACAATTTTTTTATTCACTTTCATAAAATCTATGTTAGAGGTTGGTTTCTGCCATCAGTTGTGGGCTACAGCTGTAGTATGATAAAAAAAAAGTTGCAGAGAAACTTTATAAACATGCCTGAAGTGTGCACCTGCAGAATAATGCTGCGTGCGTCTGAGTTAAGATTGCACACACAATGCATGAATAGATGAGCTGGTGACTCATGCTGTGCTCAGTCATTTTGTATCTGCTCTGCACTGCACACCCAGCCAGTTAGTCTGCACTGTACTTAGCTTTCACATCTTATGACAGTGATATTTTAACACTGATTTTGGTTTTTTAGTTTTGGATTGCAACTTCAGATTGCATTTAGGACTGAAGCTATTTATGAGTAATTTAATGGGATAACAGTGTTAACATTTACAGTTTTTTTTTTTTTTTTGTGGTTTTGTGCTTCAGTTTATTGATAGCATTCCTGCGATTATCAGAAATAATAATTTTGTTCTTTTCCTGAATTAAGTTTGAGTGAAAGCAAGCAGTAAATCTTAACACTTCTACAGAAATACAACGTAGTAAAATACACTTTAGGTTGGCTGTAAATGTTTTCATATTGGTAAGTAGTACAGTTCTATGGTGTGTATATCCTTATTGGATATTATTTGCTCCCTAAGGCAGTTTTACATTGTATTAAAGTAATATTTAATAACTTATCTTCTTTACATGCAAGAAGGCAATAAAACAGTTTAACACTACACACACCAAAAATACTGGTTAATATGTGCTGTGTTTGTTAAACTGATAACCACTCGCTGAAATATTGTCATCCACAAGCGTTTTTATTTGTTGATGAGACATCTGCTACATTATTTTATTATATGTCTTGTATATATTTTTATTTTAAAATAAATGTGTGAAAATTGAAATTAATTTATGTACAAATTCTCAGGTTTTCTCAAGTAAAATACATTCTTGTAAAATTAAAATGTACTGTATTTATAATTTATATCATGTTATTCTAAAAACGTGAGTGTGTTTGTATATGTATATTAATTTGTGTGTGCACTTTGTGCATGTTGGGGGAATGAGTGGATGAGATAATGGAAAGGTACCGTAATTATATTCAAAACTTACAGATGTAATGTATTGGTTTTGCCATGTTTAAACAGAGAACTCTTCTCACATGATGGCCTGGCCTGTTTTTTTTTTTTTTTTCCTCCAATTTCGCCAGTTTGCTGTCTGTTCTGATCTACTGTCTGGCCCACAAAGCATTTTACTTTTATTGCCAGCATTGTTTATTATGTATTAACTGATATTATTTGTTTATGCTTTACCTAAATATGTATAGTCAAACTGGAAGCTTGTGTGATCATTCTCTTTAACCCAGGATAGTGTTGGTAATAATTTACTTTACTGAATGGCTTCAGAAAATTCTTGGCCCTTTCTGTCTGCTGTATTTTAATCTTTTTTGTACCCATTATTTTATCAGCAATTTCGTGTTAAAATCTTGGTTAATGTTATTACTACAGTACTGAAGACTAATTTTAAATGCTTTAAATACAGTACTTTGTTGGTGTTTAACGGGCGGCTCTGAGAGCATTGTTTGTTGAAATGGTCTTCTAGATAGGGCTGCTGGCGGCAGGCTGGGGCAGGAGGGAGGGGTGGCCGGCTCGGACGAATGATGTGACGGCACGCAAGTAAATAACTGTACGCTGTTGCCAAATCAGCACGCACAGAGAATGAAGTCGGGACAACTACAAATGCAGCCTTTACGGATGGACATTAACCCACTTGGCGGAGCTGCGCTTGAGCTCAGCTGCAGAGCTGACGAAACCAATCACTCACTCGCTTATTCGAAAAAGTATTTGCGAAAAATTCATGAAATATGTACCACTTGGCCTACAGATTATGGAGATTATTACAAAATTGTTAAATGTTTTACACGTTCGTTGGTTTACGTGTTAAAAATTGTAACGTAAAGGACTTTTTATTTTTTACTCAAAAACCTGCTGAAAATGGGCCGCTAAGAATGTACTGATATCTAGAGTTTCGACAACATCCTATTCTTAAACCTCTTTAATCTGAATAAATATTAAATTTTAATATTCTATAAACAAATCTTTTCTGAGTGTAATATACACAGAACCTTAGATGTGTTGCATAATATTACTGTTGCATGTACAGGTTACCAAGCCACAAATGAGCTTGTTACTTTAAATGCGCACAAATAAACCTAAATACTCACAAGTGATGCAGCATAGGTACCGTGACAAAAACAGGTGATAAGAACGAAATAAAAACACAATAAAACGGACAACAGTTTCTAGCCTACCTTCGTAAGGAAAAATAGACTTAAAAGATCACCTTTCTGTCTGTGGTGATTTTGCATCTTTGTGCATGGGCTCGCCTCCCCATAAAATATGTTTTGTACACGTGCACCGATTTCAACCAAACTCTATACAGTAATAGGACCTGACTTTTTACTTTTTAATAGCACTTTGCACTGCCTTTCAAAATGTTAGCCATTTGAATTGTTTGGGAGTTATTGTATATGTCAGTAACTATTTAGTGAATTCCAACGCTCGAGCAACATATAATGTGTAATAAGTTTTGATATTTTTTGATCGTAGGTCTGCTATTTTGAAAGTTAGTACCACCTAATTCATAAAATATTTTTTTCTATATCTCCGAAAACGTTTAAACGAATATTAAAAAATTTTCTGCAGTGTAGTAGCATTATGACAATAATTAGTCTTATAGTCATGTTAATTTAGAAGATTATCACTGACTTTATAAATTGTTGCCATTTGAAATGTTCAGTTGCCATGCTGTATCTCAAGAATTATTAAATAGATTCAAATCTAATTGGGTAAGCTTAAAATGGGCTTTTAATAAAGAAATATTTATTGTAGGTCCATCATTTCGAAAGATAGAAACAAGTAAATTAACAAATTATTTTCTGCCATATTTCCATATCCATTTAAAAGAATCTTGTAAAATTCTACACTTTATAAATCTAATGACATCCAAAATGGTGGCCATGTTAAATTTTGGAGGTATGCAAGATCTCAGGAACTTATAAGGGAATTCTAACCAAGTTTTATATGCCTAATGTACAAACAATTTTCACTCAATTTAGAAACATTCATTTTAAATCCGCCATTTTAAAAGACAGTATGATTAAGATTTGTTAGCTATTTGATGCTATACAAGTTCTAAAAACACTCAACCAATGCCTGTAAAATTTTATTTTAAATTAGAGTTATGGCAGTCAACTTTAAAAATTAATGTAGTGAATTTTGTTTCTTAATTTAAAAATGATGGCAATTTTAAGAATTTTGGGTTTAGGGTAATTTACGTGAAACTATTTGTTCCAATTAAACTAAATTTGGCACTCTGCCGGTATACATCCTTAGTAAATTTTCAAACATCAAAATGTCCACTAATGTCCCTCGTTTATAAAGGTAACACAACCTGTGAAAATAAATTATTCAAGACAGCAATTACCTCCAACAGTTCTAAACCAAACAAAACCAGGTTTTTCGTAATTTGTCTGTGCTGCATCTCCTAATATATGCCTCCCAGTAATCCATAAAATTTACTTGCATATAAATATGGGAAAAACAGGCTTAAAAAGTATATAGGTAACTTATTGTTAAACTACTTTCCGAAGGAAAATGTAGGTTTATAAGATCACCCTTCTGTCTGTGTGTATATGTGTGTGTGTGTCCGCTAAAAACTTTTGAACCAGTGGACCGAATTTCTACAATTTTTGTACACACATTGTTCTTTGTAATCTGATTTAACTTTTTAAAATTTCTTTTACGCCATGTTCATATTTACAAAATGGCTGCCAATTTAACACTTTTCGATACAGCTAGACATCTAAGGATTTTATAAAATTTGATACGCGTATACTGCATACAAAGTTGCCTTGACTTTTGTGCATTTCGTTCATCCTGGGTAAATTTTTTCAAAATGGCTGCCATTTTTATATTTTTAGTGTAGTATCACATACATTAGGAAATATTTTTCAGAACTTCACCAAACTTTGTACATATATACTGCATACAAAGCTGACTTGAATATTGTGTATTTCGTCCATCCTGTATGCTTATTTTCAAAATGGCGGGCGTTTATGTTGTTACAAGTTGCGGGCTAGGTACATTTGGGGATGGAGGTTTTTGATAAAATAAAGGAAATAAAGCTAACCTAGTTTATTTACAACTGTATATACAAAAAAATCTATGTCTATAAAGATTTATCACAATAAATGGCAAACAGAAGAAATAACTAATATTTACATAAAGGATAAAAAAAAAACATCTACACAAGTTCTCTGTATATAGAAAGCTTACTAGTCACTCACAATGGTGGACCCAAAGAAATAATACCGAAGAATCTTTCTGGCCTAGAATCACCTTCTTCCTACTACTTGCTGCGGTCCCACTCGCTGGACGCCCTTGAACAGTCGTCGCAATCCAATACTTGTCACTATCACTTCAGATCACACTAGGCACCTGCCAGCAAAAACTCTCCCGCTCCTGCTGCAGCTCCCCCTTATATACCCCACCCTCCTTCTCGAATTATCTCGGCGGGTCTCTGTTCTCCAACCTCCTGGAAAGATGTCGCTTCAAAGTCAAGCACCACCCCGAGAGATAAAGAGGGAACAGGATCATTCCAGATCACGATATTTTCCCTCGGTTACCCGATACTGGGTGCAGGTGGTTATCATGGA
>PNEQ01006054.1:0-28205 GCA_003012365.1 Medauroidea extradentata
TTAAAATTGCATTTTTTCTGCAAAGTGAGGCCCGACTTCCGTAGCGTTTTGCGGGAAATTAATTAACGTAATAATGTAAACATAAATTGATATCAGTAACCAGACGTCACACTGTTGAGCGGTAGATATGACCGACCCTTAAAAAAAAAAAAAAAAAAAAAAGAGAAAATCGAGATTCCGAGTTTCTTCTCTCGAGCGAATAGCCCGACTCCCGTAGCATTTAACGGAAAAATAAAGCAAGTGATAGTTTAAATATAAATTTATATCAATAGTCGGACGTCTTACGATCAAAAGAACACAGGTAAACAATAGATATGATCGACATTTGTCAAAAAAAAAAGAGAGAGAGAAAACCGAGCTGTGGAGTGCCGTCTCACGAGCGAATGACCCTATTTGCGTAGCGTTTAGTAATAAAAAATAAAAAAAGTAGGCATTCCTTACTAGTAAAATGCCCTTGTAAATTATTCACCAAAGAAAGAAGGAATAAGCGGATGTATTTATTCATTGCGCAGTTTTATATAACTTAACGTAAAAACATTCCGTCGACGTTGTTGATGAATTGTACGAGAACGTAGATACTAGTAGCGTGCCGAGCGTACAGATAGCGCAACTGTACGAACGTTCACAAGATGACTGATAGATAGCGCCACCATAGCATATACCGACGTTCCAAAAACGCCATTTTGTGATGTTCTTACCTAAAATCGTCGAGAATTACACGTATAAGTGATTGAAAATAATAACTGTCACAGTCAGTATATGTGGTTAAAATAAGTTAGGAGTTCCGGGATTACGTAATACACGAACGTCTATTTATTTTCCAAGTTCGACATACCCGGAGACAAATGTTTCTACACTTAGCAAATAGGTAGCGCTATTATCGTGCTCACTTGTGAAACGCACGTTTTACGACACGCAGTAACGCAATGTTTAAGCAAATTATGCGCCAAGTTGTTTTAAGTACGTATGGTGTTAACGCAATAAAGAAAAATATCACGCTATTATTTATAGGGTTCGTGTAAAAAAGTAAACTCATTCGGCGCGAGACGAGAGAGATATAAGACGTCGTGAAACAGCCTAAAAGGAGGCTGTACTATAGTTAAATGAGCACGTGCGCATGCGCTGGAACTTTGTGTCTATAGTACGACCTCAATATAGATCTTAATACGTCGTAGTTGGAGACCGGCCGGCTTGGCACAGGCGGCGCCGCCGCGCGGTTTTTAAACTGTCACTGCCGCATTTTTTTTTTAACAGATTTTCGCTATTTTTGTTTTACTTTTAATATTGTGACTTACCAAGTAATAACTGCAACTCTACAATTCATATTTTAATGCCGTGAATTAGATACAGTATGTTTTATTCATTGTCAACGTAATTTCTTACAATTTTTTTTGTCATTTAATTTTGTTATTTTTTGAGGGTTCCTGAGATTGTATTCGTAGGATCGCTACCTTCGTTAAATCCAGGGTTCGTAAAATCGGGGGTCTAGTGTATATTGCGTTTCATCAATAACAGTCGCTCCACCCCTGCTTCCAGATTGACAGGGAATGTGAGCCCTGTGGAATGTCGCAAGGCCTTGCAGTATTTGCTTCTTCATGTACGGTCAATAGCTTTCAAGGATGACATCATTTCACTCAAAAGGGATCAACGCCCCTCTCCTCAGTTACGAAAATTGTCTACATTCATGGATGAAGTTGGATTGGTTAGGGTGGGCGGTAGACTCCTTGACAGATCTGATCATCTATCACTACCACCAGATCAACCATCACCCAGGAATTCGTACATTACAAGGTATTCTCAGGGAACAATACTGGATACTTTCAGACAAGCACGCAATCACATGGCTTCTTCACAAGTGTTTGCGTTGTTGGCAAACTAAACCATCATCTTGCATACCCCTCATGGGCAACCTGCCTTCTATGCGCGTACAACAAGTGAAAACATTTGCTCGTACGGGTGTTGACTATGCTGGCCCCTTTTTGACTAAATCAAGCCACACTCGTAAGGCTCTTGTTCTGAAATCCTATTTGTGTATTTTTGTGTGTTGCGCCACGAAGGCGGTACATGTTGAACTGGCATCTGACCTGTCTACTGATGTATTTTTGGCAGCTTATAAGCATTTTGTTTCTCGTAGAGGGAGATCAGTGGACATCTACAGTGACTGTGGAACAAATTTTGTTGGGGCCCACAATCGCTTACGTGAGCTGCAGCAGCTGCTTTGTTCATCAGACTACCAGAACGCTGTTGCTTCATCGTTCACATTGCTTGGTTTAAGGTGGCGTTTCATTCCGCCTGCTGCTCCACACTTTGGTGGCCTTTGGGAGGCGGGTGTTAAATCCTTCAAGACACACTTGACCAAAGTCATCGGAGAGCAAGTATTGACCTTCGAAGAGTTATACACTGTGGTGGTGCAGGTAGAGGCCGTTCTCAGTTCCCGTCCTCTGTGCCCTTTAAGCATAGACCCAAAGGATATTAGTGCATTAACTCCATGTCATTTCCTCACACTTGAACCTCTTGTGGCTGTGCCAGAACAAGATCTTCATGATGTGAAACTAAATAGACTGCAACGGTGGCAATTGGTCGAGCGGCTGCACCAGGACTTCTGGCGTCGTTGGCATCGAGGTTACCTTCATACCCTGCAACAACGGACGAAATGGCAAGAATCCAGAAGCAACCTTTCAATCCACCAACTTGTTCTCCTCAAGGATGAGCGAGTGCCACCACTAAATTGGCGACTGGGACGAGTTGTTGAACTCCACAAGGGCAGTGATGGAATTGCACGTGTTGCTACAGTCCGTACTGCTCAAGGAGCTGTAAGGCGACCAGCTGTAAAGTTGTGTCCATTGCCCATTGACTGTTGAAATTATATTTCAAGGTGGGCGGAATGTTTGGACGTGTAAATAATGTATATTGGATGTAATTCATGGACAAAGGAAACTTTCTTGTGTACCTGCACATCAGTGTGGGATTTTTGTGTTTGGCAAGTTGGTTAACCTGCCTTGCAGGATCATCGATGGGCAGTTGAAAAGATGGCGCCGCTTTGGTAAGGTGTGTGTCATGTTCGGCTTGTTGTATCGTAGCCTTGTTGTGCAATCCTTTATAGTTTGTCGTTTTTTGTTCTTTTTTCGTGTATATTAAAATTCACTAAACAAACTGGGTTCCGTAAAAATTAGAGTACTGTAAGTTTATTATTGTTTCCTGGCATCAAACAGGCAACAGTTGCACGGCTGTTATGCATTGTCTCATTTTGTTTAGTTGCTGAAGAGAGTGCTGGATGGGAACAAGCGGGTGCAAGAGGCTGCATGCTCGGCATTTGCCACGCTGGAAGAGGAGGCATGTACGGAGCTGGTGCCGTATCTAGGCTACATTCTAGAAACGCTAGTCTTTGCATTTAGCAAGTACCAGGTAAGTTTGATAGATCGTGTACTTTTGTATTTGCTCATAGGTTTTTAGCTACATGTTTTAAGACCCCAGTTTACGACGTATTCTATTTAAGAGGCATAGATTTTTAAGTAAATTCCAAGCCTATGAAGCAGCCAGAAAATTTTATATTTTTCAACCAAAGGTGCCTTTTTGAAAAGGTGTACAATAAGTTTTGATGTTTCTGTTTTTGTTTAGTTTTTAAAATTATTGTGCAGGGTATACAGGATGACAAGAAGGAACATTGTCATTTTGAAACTAACTATGGAACGATGGAGGGACAGTATTTGTTTAGCACATCACTAGGAATGGAGCAGTGGTTGGTTGAAAAGTGCATGTTTGCATGCGATGCAAGTGTAATTTACTGTGGCCTTCTTGATCCCCATACTTTTACATGTGCAACTTTTGTGTGGGATATTTAAAAACATGTGTATCTAGACAAACATGCATAGGGTGATGGTTCAGGCTCATCAGTATGGCGACATATTGTAATGGCATCTTCTGTAATGTTGTTACAAACGTTAATTTATTATAGAGTACAAAGTAATATAACAGACACAAGTACAGTTACAGTATTCACCCATGTACTCTGCTCACCTTTTTCTAATATTTGGATTGCAAAAGCCAGGGTGTGTGTATTTGAAGTCCGCATGCTACGTTAACTGGTGTGAGCGGAGACTTAACAGCACGTGTGGCTAGGCACCAGCCATTCAGGTGGAGGAATGCTGGAGGCACGATCGATAACTAGTCGTGTGTTTAGGCAGCATTTTTCTCGGCACGTAACATAATTTTTGCAGTGACTACGTACGTTAGTCTTTCGATAGCTCTTCGAGAAATCAAAATGTGAAAACTACGATTACGTTTGTTTACAGTGAGTCAGAAGCTAAAAGTAATTAAGGAAGTTGAAGAAATAAGAAATCGCGCAG
Organism: Medauroidea extradentata; assembly: GCA_003012365.1. Taxonomy (NCBI): domain Eukaryota; kingdom Metazoa; phylum Arthropoda; class Insecta; order Phasmatodea; family Phasmatidae; genus Medauroidea; species Medauroidea extradentata. Next base: position 4,347 of record PNEQ01006054.1, read on the forward strand.
TAGGTCATAAGTGTGACATCACAGAGTCGCCGCGTACAAGTTACAGGATAGCAACGTCGTCGGTTTGTTGCGATTAAACGTTTTGGTTTACTCAGCCCAGATAATGGATATAATTTTGGTTTGCTTCATTTGTTTAGTGTTGTATCACACGTTGCACACCTCATGTACTTTGTTTACGCTTTCTTTGCTTGGTGTGGGCTCTCGTACGATGTAATGATGTTTGTTTTATATTGCAAACTAATCGCTTGGTTAGTTTTTGAACTCGTTTCGTGTTTCAATAGTAATTTGCTGATTGTTTCTTCGTGCATATTAGAGCCATGTGATCAAACTGTTTTGTGTCTGTAACTGTTAAGTGTGGTGGTAATAATTATATGTCACATGTAATATAACATATGGAACATACATTTTGTACATTTACTGTTGCTAAGATGCATGTTTAACACGAGATTTGGGCTACTTTTAGCTGCAAATTTCTTTGCCTGTGACTGCCTGAAGTCTACAATGATAAGTTTGAATTTGGTTTTAAAATAATTTTCTCCCCAAATTTGGCATCGAAAAAGGGAGGTGCACGACTTACATGGGTGCAAGTGGTACATGGGCGAATAGGGTATGTACAGATGATACATACTTGTAAATAGGTACACACAGGGTTGGGTCATTACACGTAGAATATTATTTTTCTACATACATGTAGAAAATGTTGTAGAGTATGTAGATTATGTAGAATTTTATGTAGAGTATGTAGAAAATTATTTATTTTGCTGACTAAATAATTACTTTGCATTTTAAGAGTTAGTGGATCTGTCGCGTAAGTTTTACGTAGTATAGTACGGAAAATATTTTTCCTTGTATAACACCTAATATTACCTATGAGTTCTACAAAAAGAAGACCCACTTCAAACTGTCTTCCTATCGTTTTAAAAATGCTGTATGCTAATAAAAAATTATTAGCAAGCCCCTCAAATGTTCTAAATATATACCACAGAATTTCCACAGTTAAAATACTAAGGTCATCGCTTGAAGTCCCGTTGTAAAAAACTTACTGCGAAAACACTGCAGGCTAGTTTTGTACCCTTCGCCTAAAGGCAGTGAGGTATTTGACGGATGAGTTACATTTGACTGATCACCTTCCCAGCTTGCGTCCTCAAACGTAAAAAATACTTAAGTACACTAGCTCTTAAATTAAATGTCATGGTTTGTAAAAATTTGCCACTTAATAAAGTGTATTTTTACATTTATTTATACAATGACATATAATGGCAACAAACTAATGGCATGATAGGCATAGGACAAAACACTTCAGCTGTTACAAAGTGGCTGGCAGGCCAAAGCATTCTTTGTGGAGTGACATAGACTTTGATTTAGTTAAAGAAAATAACAACTGCGGAGCATTTTGTACTGTGTATCAGAACACTTTATAGAATAGTGCTGCAAAATTACCAGAATCAGCACAGATAAGTTATCTTATTTTATCCACCTTTGGTGTACGTAATATGCTATACATAACCATAAAATTACAAAATAAACAACACCACCTGAATACTGTTATAACAATAAAACATTTTGCTACATACAGTATTATAATAGGGGGAGAGTAGGGGGCAGCACGTAATGATGATTATTCAGGCACAGGCACTCCACCTTCTTTCGCAAATAAAAGCAGAAATCTGGCCAGAAAAATTTAATTAACCTTACTGTAGTATACAACTCGATCGTACCAAAATTTTAATGACTCGAACAATTACATATTGGTCAAACCCGAAAGAAAAGAAAACAGTAGACACACATCAAGTTGAATTTAAATTTTGGTTAGTGTACTCCCGGGGAGAGAACCAGTCCAAATGACAAAATATTATAAGTCCGTATCCTGCCAGAAAAAAAAAAATTCCATCACGGCCACAATACTATAACGCCGACTGAATAAAATAGTGCAAAGGTACAGAATTACTCTAAAATGTTAGTCCTCCAGATTCTAGTCCATCGGAGCTTGCGCCTCCCTACCAGCATTATGGCCCCATCTTGTTGCCCTCACACGTGTTTCAAACACAAAGTCTGACTACCTCAGCCGCCACAACAAGAGTCACGTAATGGCAGACCTCGCCAAGCCAAACTGGCTCTCTCCCTGTAGCACCCCTGGCAGTCACCCAACTCCCCAGGCAAAAAGGTACCTTACTGTAAACTAAAACTATACAACATATGATACATAATTAGACTCCTTACACCATAAACCACCTCTCAAATTAAAATATTGCTTTTAAACATATAATTACACTCTAAATTACAACATACACTTTAACACTTTCAAACGGCATGTCTTTTGATTGGCCCACGCAAAACATATAACTGCCTCTTTTGTGAACTCGAGCGGCCGCGCACGTGCGCTCCAGTGAAAAGTAAGAGTTGAAAATACTGTTGAAATCTAAATTTAGCCATTCCAGAAACTAGGTAAGCACACCTGTGCCGTTACACAAAACTAGCCAACAATACACCCAGCCTGAAGTTAGAGTACACTTATTGCTCCAATTATTTAAACTGCTGCTGACGATCTTAAACTAAAATTTAAATTCAAAATTAACCTCAGCTTAAATAAACCAAATTAAATATAAAATGGGATAATTTTAATATTGATACAGATAAAAAGCCAAACATTACCTTATCAAACTCCTGTCAACAATACCTGAAAATATTAAATAGATAATAGCAAATTCAATAAATTAAACATAAGGAAATAAACAAAATAAAAAAAATACAGGAAATAAATTAGGCCTAAGTTGTGGGTGGACCGCCTCACAGTATGTACCATACGCTGTAACTTCGGCGATATCCCATCTGATGAAAATTGCTGTAAATGAAATATTACATTCCAAGAAAACTTATATTTAATAGCCTACGTCTTGTTCAACGAGTAGGTTTAATTTACAACAGTCAATGGCTATTTCCTTTTGCTTCTCATCCAATTTTCTGCTTGTAATATTTTAATTTACAAACTACTTGAAAAACAACATTCCTCTCTTAATTTTGTTACCAAAAAATATTTCAGATGTAATTTAAAACATGCATGTTCTAATTCTTTAGTCGTAGTTTCCAAAACTTATGTGAATGTATAGTCTGTACGATGCTAATAAACATAATTGAATCTGAAAATTCACCTAGAATTTGTTTTTCAGGTTTACAGAGAACGAAAATATTTCAATATAACATGGCTTCCAATTACTACAAAAATTAATAATTATGTAAATATGGTTTTCTGCAGTGTTCAGAGACTGTAATATATGCAGTATTACCACACACTAAAAACTTGAAAAATAATTTTCTACATGTAGAATATGTAAAAAATTGCAATATTCTACGTGTCATACTCTACAGTAGAATATACACGTATATTACCTATTTTCTACGCGTAATATTCTACTGACCCAACCCTGGGTACACACGCATGGAAGACACATGTTTCCATGGAAGTGTGATTGTGAGGTTTTGCCAGTGTCAGACTGGCTTCCTTGAGCTGCAAGACATGGCTCGCTGCAGTCCAGTTGGCATTGTGTGCTGTTACCTGTAAGCCTAGTGGCCAGAAGGCGAACTAAGCGTGGCGGAAATTTCAATCATGCTGGTAGCAATTTAGGTGGGTTGTGATAGCTTCTAATTGGCAGGGTTGAAGGGGGAAGTTGAATTATCAGATACAGTGAAATTTCATTATTAAGAATTTCTCATTTGAAAGTATAAATTAAAATACCTCTCTGAAATGAAAGTACAGTAATGTAAAATGTGTTCAGTTTAAAGAAATTTAAATGTAAAGAACATCATTTTCTAGTTTTTTCATGTTCGCTGTAATATTGAGATTTTACTATATAGTGGGTGGAGGTTGTCTGGATTTTCTAATGTATTGATATATCAGTTTCAAGAATCTGAGCTGGAAACATGACCCAGGATTTAACTTTCTTTTGGGGAGGGGGGAGGGGATAGAAAATGTGAAGTTTGATTTAACAAAACATTGATTCATATTGCGTAAACATTTTTGGCTCCTGATACAGTTAGTTTTATTGAAAGCCCGCTGCTACGAGTATGGTATATTAAGAGATGTTCGTAATTACGAGTGTTTTGTAATGCACCGTCAGTTTTTGTATGCAGTTTATTGTACGTACACTAGACCCCCGATTTTACGAATACTCACGGTTCCTCTCAATGCATTCGTAAAATCGCTACCTTCGTAAATTCAATAGCGGCCTATTTTGCCCCCCCCCCCCCCATCCGTAAACAGAAAATTTTTAAATTTCCTTTTTTCTGCAAAGTGTCTCTAGGCCCCGACTTTCATAGCATTTTGCGAGAAATTAATTAACTTAATAATGTAAACATAAATTGATATCAGTAGCCAGACATCACACTGTTGAGCGGTAGATAAGACCGACCCTTGTCCCCAAAAAATGAGAAAATCGAGATTCCGAGTGTCTTCTCTCGAGCGAATAGCCCACTCCCGTAGCATTTAACGTAAAAATAAAGTAAGTGATAGTTTAAATATAAATTTATATTAATAGTCCGACGGCTTACGATCAAAAGAACACCGCTAAACAATAGATATGACCAATCCTTTTCCTAAAAAAATGAGAAAATCGAGATTCCGAGCGTCTTCTCTCGAGCGAATAGACCGACTTCCGTAGCATTTAACGGAAAAATAACGCAAGTGATAGTTGAAATATAAATTTATATCAATAGGCAGACGTCTTACGATCAAAAGAACACCGCTAAACAATAGATATGATCGACCTTTATCCTAAAAAAAAGAGAAACCCGAGCTGTCGAGTGCCTTCTCTCGAGTGAATAGCCCAATTTAAGTAGCGTTTAATGGGAAAAAAATTAGGCATTCCTTACTAGTAAAATGCACTTGTAAATTATTCACCAAAGAGAGAAGGAATAAGCGGATGTAAGTAAATATAATAAATACAAGCGCACGTGATAATCATCGTTCAGCGTGGCAGAGTGAAAATGCGAGATATGGCAACGGTGGAAACAGTTGGATCTGGCAACGCTGCAGTGACTTGCTCGACCTCGATTGTTATTGACGCCATCTTGGTACAGCACGAAAGCTAAAGTGGCACGTGGACTGAGTACACAGCATCGCTTGCGTCATCTTGGTTTTATTATAACGAACGGCATTGCAGAATCAGTTGCAAACTCACTATGATTTTTTTTTCGTTGTGGGTGTTATACTGCAAGAAGTTAATTTAAAAAGTTACGGTTACGTAACTTAACCTAGTTGTTTGCAGAACGTTAGATTTGCCCGATCATGGCAACGCATGAAAAGGAAACTTCTTATGGATCACTTTTTGAACGCCTGGAATTGAAGTGTTACACTACCCCAGCGTAACCTGAGTAAGTTCATAAAATTCTTGTCTCGGGTTTTTGTACGTTACGTGTTATGATTTCTTAACGATAGGTTTTAATTTTAGCGAAATTTATGTTGGAATGGATAAATAAACTGTACTTGGACTAAAAACTGTTATCAGTGCTTTGACTTCGCTACTTCAGAAAGTGGTTAATATGGAACAGCCTCCCGTCTTTTGTTATTGCATTCATAAGATCTTATTGTTGCAGTGTTTTTCGTTCCAGCCAATCACAAGTGAGCTGACAGTGCTGTTCATTTTAGTTGCCGCCTCCCCCGCCTCGCTAGACATATATTTTTGTTTTGTTTACCTTACTTAGGTTTGCCGTGCTGTAGCCAGTGAAAACGGTAACAAAAAGCTAATGAAAATTGTGAAATAAATAAAATAATTGAATGTTATGCCTAATAAACACATGCCTATCGTTTTTGGCAGTCTTGTTTTATAATAGCAGAGATACTGGCCAAGGTAAACTGTACTGTTATTATTCCTATCCCACATACGTAAATAACCTAGAAAATTCTACATACCCGGAGACAAATGTTTGCTCACTTGGAAAATAGGTAGCGCTATTATCGTGCTCACTTGTGAAACGCACGTTTTACGACGCGCAGTAATGCATTGTTTAAGCAAATTATGCGTCAAGTTAATTGTTTTAAGTACGTATGGTGTTAACGCAATAAAGAAAAATATCACTATTATTTATAGGGTTCGTGTAAAAAAGTAAACTCATTCGGCGCGAGACGAGAGATATAAGGCGGCGTGAAACAGCCTAGAAGGAGGCTGTACTATAGTTAAATGACCATATGCGCATGCGTTGGAACTTTGCGTGTATAGTACGACCTCAATATAGATCCTAATACGTCGTACTCGTAGTTGATGGAGACAGGCCGGCCGGCTTGGCACAGGCGACAGCGGCGCCGCCGCGGCGCGTTTTTCAAACTGTAACTGCCTCATTTTTTAATGGATTTTCGCTATTTTTGTTTTATTTTTAATATTGTGACTTACCAAGTAATAACTGCAATTCTACAATTCATATTTTAATGCCCTGAATGAGATACAGTATGTTTTATTCATTGTCAGCATAATGCCTTACAATTTTTTTTTTTTTTTTCATATAATTGTTATTTTTTGAGGGTTCCTGAAATTGTATTCGTAGAATCGCTACCTTCGTTAAATCCAGGGTTCGTAAAATCGGAGGTCTAGTGTATAAGTGTTTGGTTTGGTATTTACGAGTGGTATCGTCATGAGCACTTTCTTCTATAGGTGAGATTCACTTGCAACAATCAACATACCGCGTAAAATGATTTTTCTTTAAATTATAAGTAAACATTATAAATACAAGCGCATATGATAGGCATCGTTCATCCATCGGCTTAGTGCGTCACAGTGAACAACGTGAGATATGGCAACGGTGGAAATGCAGTTGCATCTGGCAATGTTGCCGTGACTTACTTGACCACAATTGTTTTGGACGCCATCTTGGTACAGCACGAAAGCGAAAGTGGCCCGTGGCAAAGATGTTAGAAGGGTGGCCTGTGGACCTTGGTTTTATATGATAACAAGTGGCATTGCAGAATCAGTTTCAAACTCACTTGCATTTTTTTATTGTATGTATTGTGCTGCAAGAAGTTCAAAAGTTATGTTTACGTAACTTAACCTTTTAGAGTTGTTTGTAGAACACATTAGATTTGTCCGATCACTGCAAAGAAAAGCAATTTTCATTTGGATAGCCAGGCCCAGAATTTTTTTCGTGTGAATTCTTTTGTTTACCTGAAAACAATGCTGTATCTTTTGTTTTCAATTACGTCGTTTTTTAACAATTTTGTTAGTCTCTTGTGGTGTAAACATAATTTTATTTTTTAAGAGTAAGCAAGTATTTGCATATTAGAGATTTATTTAAAAGTAGTAAATGTTCGATAATTAAATAGCTTTTTGTTTACATCACGTCTCTTTATCTTTGTAGAAATGTAAAGGATCCATTATGTTTATAAAACTGTATTTCGCGAACACTTGACATATTGATCTAGCTGTGGTCGTGTAGTAGCAAGGTTGGACGCACCACACATTGTGGAAGTATTGTAGGTTAAAGTGTAAACTGTTGATATGATTTGCTGGCTGGTTCTTGATTGTAGAGCTTGTTTGAGTGATGTGGTATGTTTGTTTGTGTATGCACAGCACAAGAACCTGTTGATCTTGTATGATGCTATTGGGACATTGGCAGACTCTGTAGGACATCATCTCAACAAGCCAGAGTACATTAGCCTGCTGATGCCTCCGCTCATACAGAAGTGGAACATCTTGAAAGATGAAGATAAAGATCTCTTCCCTCTGCTCGAGGTCAGCTACTTGCTCAGCTATGTTAAATATTTCTTTGTAGGCAGGCACAATGTGGGGGGCTGTCTGTTCTCTTGCATGGTCTCTAACAACTTAGAAATTTCTTGCAAGAGAGTGTTTAATTTGTGTTTTGTAAGTTGCTATGTACGTGCTACAGAAATGTTAGGAAAAAAATGAATACAAATTAATAGTTTAAAACCAGTCAGGTCTATTAAAAACTTTGCTATAAGCAACAATGGTACTAAATGATACAGATTTTATGAGCTCAACCTTTCGGTAAAGTGTTTCCTGATGTAAGTAGCAAAAAAAAACCTGCAAAAATTCATTCATATGTAATTACTGCTACAAGAGCAAGAGCTGTGTCATTGACTGAGCTGTACTTGTCTCTTAATGTGGCATTCGTGGGAATATCACAAGGACCTTGCAAAGGGAAAAATTGGGCATTCTCTACATGTCAGTTAGATACAGAGGTTTCACTGTACTGAAATTTTAAAAACAATTGGTATAGTTAAATTTTGGGATGTTGGGCCCGACATTTACAGCTAATTGAGGCAAAACAACAGTTAACAAAAATATTGATTCTAATGTATTAAACAATGTTTTGATAGGAAAATGTTCGGACAAACAAAAATAAACTGAGTTTTTACTGAATTTAAAAAAAATGTATGAATATTTCTTTTGTTTTGCTAGCAAACTGTCCTTATTACAGTGGAACCTCGTTGCATCATTCCCGTTTCTTTCGTTTTCCCATATCCATCGATCGTTTTCCACGGTCCCGACGAATTGCCTATATAAACAGTGTTAAATAAACCCACATGGATCATTCATTTATACATAAATTTCCCGCATTGACCATTCAGACTTTTTCGCAAACAAAGAAAAGTTAACTTACATTTTACGTTCTCATACCACGCTCGTATGCACTTCTCGAAACAAACAGGTGAAAACAACATACAACCGCACAAGGCAAGCATTTACCATTGTCAAAAATACAGACGAACGTAATATGTATGTTTGGTTTGGTTTGGTTTGACTATTAATTTCACCGTTATTGTTTCAAATATTTTTTGCAATCGTTCATCTTATTTTAAGAAATGTTTTACATATTGTAGGTTATATATGTGTAAACACAAACATTGCCTTATTTTCGTTAAGCGAACAACTAGTGTTGGGTCGATTCCTAAAATTTACCAATTCCGATTCCAACATCGATTCTTAAAATTGGGATTCGTTTCTTAGATTCCAAGTCCGATTCTAAAGATTTCTTTTAAATTTTTTTAACCCATTTTATTTTCTTATACATAAAATCCTCATAATCCCTGTGAAAGAAATGAAATTACATGAACTAGGTTACATACATAAAACACACATATAAGCCTATTTGTATGTTTAGAAAAACAAGATCTGTGCAGTTTGATTTAATTTATATAACTTTCTTCACCTTGGAGGTTAGGTTGGTTTTGTTTGGCAACCTTATTTTGTGCATAATTGTATTATCACATTTGGTTATCAGCAGTATTTACCGGTACTTACATAGTGATTGTGAATAAAAATTTACTGGTAAATAGGAACTTATGGTTATTATGAAATCAATCAATAGGGCCTACAGTAGTTTTCCAAGTTCCGTTTCTCTTTCAAGTTTTTGTTTTCGTCTTCTGCGAGTCGTGCCGTACTTTGAAATTAAAAAAAATCAATATTTTTTTGCTTTGCCGACACACATTTTAAAATATTTGTGAATCAGAAAGTGATTTACTATTAAAGACGGAACAATTTTACTACATTTTCGCTACCGTTTATTATCATTGCAGTGTTTACAAACTTCGTTTATAGTTTGAGACGTCATAGATATGGTACGTTCAGTTGGGAAATTCCAGCACGAGACAAACACTAAAGATGGCGGACTGTGAAACTAGTAGTGCTGGGACGTTCCATTTTTATTCCAGTGGAATATTTTGGTACTAACTGTAATTCATTCTTGCAGCAACCAATTTGTTCTAGTAGTGTCGTACTTCCGACTTGAACGTAGTTAACATCTCTGCTCCAGAAACGTAAACAAAACATTGCGATGCGACAATTATAACAATTACGACGACGATCATTGACGAACAAGTTTATTTTATAGTTCACGCTTACCAATGGAATTAAGAATTGCATTTTCGTGTACTATATTAGCGACAATATGTAATATCAGAAACATAAAATAGTTTACCGTTTGTACACAAAATCACTGTGAGACGAAAATATGTTCTCAGGGATGTTTTTTATAAGAATCTGTCATATCGATTCCAAAAGCAGGGATTCGGTTCGATTTCGATTCCAGTGGAATCGATGGAATCGATTGATTCTGGAATCGGAATCGACCCATCACAACAAACACGTTGCCACCAACAGAAAAACTTAATTTTTTATAGAAGAAATTTTTTTTTTAAGTTGATAACTTTCAATAGTATTCGAACACACATTGTGTACAAATTCATTTTGTTCTTTTGTAAATGTGTGCTTTTATTTTCGCATTTTAGTGAAGTGTGAATAAATTGCAGTAATGTCAAGAATTTAAATTTTCTTCCGCCATTTTGTGCACTTCCGCGTAAAGCCGAAGGCAGTCGAGTGCAAGCGCACGAGCCGGAGAGTTTACGTTTCGCCTTGTAAATACCTATGTTGTTGTTACAATGGCGGGCCGCATGGCCACTCACGTTACGGCACACTGGGGATCATGGAGTATCATTTTATTTGGAAGACACCTTTTCCTTGTACAAAAATACCATAACTTCAATGAAAAACTTTTTTTTTTTAAGTCAGTAATGGTTCTACATTAACTTTAAGAAAAAACAGACTTAAATTTTTTTAAGGGGGGGGGGGTCAAAATTAATTACCTCGGGACAAACGACATTGTCGATCTAACGACATAATTACTTGGCACCGTACGATGTCGTTAGATCGAGGGTTTGCTGTACATCTTAAAATTAGATAGAAACACGTACTTACAGAGTATCATGAAGGTTGACAGTTACACACACGAAAAGTTTGACACATTTTGCGCGGAAGCGTGAATCGCTACGTTTCGCCATGCATGGCTACGTCGGGCGAAGTTTGTAAACTGCAACGGTAATAAGCTGTAGCGGACTTGCAGAAGCCAAAAACAAAAACTTCAAGCGAAAAGGAACTTAGAAAACTACTTTATTTATCTGTTTTCTAATAACCAAAAGTCTATCTTTACCTGTAAATACTGCTAATCACAAAATTTTTTCCCACCAAATGTGCATATTTAATTACGAAACTAACCAAAGCTGACCTCCAAGGTCTAGTAAGTTATAGAAATTTAGTCATTGTTTCAGAGTTTGTACATCAATAGTTCTGTCAAAACTTTTGAGTTACTTTAATATAAATAGGGATAGTGACGAAAAATATTGGTTTAAAAAAAATTACCACTGAAATATTCTTTGAATAATGGACACACCTTCAATTCTTTGCGTTCAATTTGCCAAAAAATATGCGATGATTGTGCTATGAAATACAGTATGTTGGACATAGTAATTTTACAATGGTTTTTCGAGTTTAGGAAAGGCAGCCATTTGATACCAAATTTTCTACTCTCATTTCAAGTGATGACTGCTTAGCCATTTCTTGTAGAATTTGTTGTTAAACATTACTGTTACATGCCCTAATGTCTGCAAGCCAATCTGTATTGTACGAGTTTTCATTTAATTTACCTAAAACTTTTCCTATTTGTGCTAACCAAGGTAGTGTTTTCAATCTGCACACAATTTAAAATTATTATTGTTAGTGCAGTCCTAGAGGCTGATGTTGAAACCATTACAATAGCACATTTTTTATCACCTTAACCAACCTATAATGCATTGTTTTTTATTTGTTATTTAACACTGAATTTTTGTACATTCATACATGTTAATCACAATGAATCACGTGGGTAAATATCAGACTTCTAAATCACAGCTTATAATTTGGTAATGGAAAAGCAAAAGAGTAAACATTTTGGTCCTGTATCACAGATGGCCTACTCTGCTGTGTATGAGCTCTTTTGACCATGTAAATACAGGATTCTGACATTTTTGACACTCTGAAGCCATGGTACATTCAGTGTTCCACCATCACGAACCCTGAAGTTGCAGCTACAAGTTGGCTGGTTATTTTATGTAAACTGCTGCATTCATGAATATCCTTAATTCATGGAAATGAAGCGTTTATGTTTATTTACAGTTTTTGATTCTGTGCATTTGCGTATTAACATATTTTCAGTGCGAGATAAAATAGTTACTTGTAGAATATTATTTTTTGCACATGTTTTTAAACTGGTCTTTCCTTGTAAACAGAATTTTGTAGTTCTGAACAAAATTAATACATATATATTTGGAGGTTAAAAAGTGCATTGTTCGTACTGGGTTTGGTAGGACAAGATTCTTACTTCATTTTATAGGGCTTTTTCACTGTAAATGTAGGTAATGGTGACTTTGATCAAAAATTTGAAACACTTGTTTGAAGAAGTTTTATCGTAAATAGTTTAGTTTTAAAACCATTTTGTTGTGGTGCAGTTTGTTCAAATATTCATATAATGGAAATATAAGATGGGTGAAGGTAATGGCTGAAACCATTTTCTGATTGTACTCTGATTTTACCTGTAGAAGATTTTATCATATAACATGGAAATAAAAGTACAGTACATAGGTAACCTAAATGCATTTTTAGTTAGTGTGTTTCTGTAATTTCCCTTAATTAACATTTTCCAGCTGTTTACACTTTTATTGTCTTGCATCCCTAAAATAAGGGGTTTCACTGTATTTGGAGAGAAAAACTTTATTCTTGTGAAGTCATAACAGAGATAAGGGGTTGACCTGTATTCAGGTAGTTTTTGTAATATGGCTAGTAACGTGCATGACTGTTGTTGCAGTGTTTATCTAGTGTTGCGACGGCATTGCAGTCCGGCTTCCTACCTTACTGTGAGCCAGTATACAGGCGCTGTGTGTCACTTGTCGAGCAAACTCTCAACCAGCACATAGTGAGTATTAAGTCACAATGTGTACTTATTCTATTCTTATTTGCCATGTTACTCTGTGTATTAAAGTATCAAATTATTCCTACTGATTCAATCTACACTTCTCTTGCCACCTTGTAATAATAATGACACTCTGTGATAAGGTTTAATGGACCCACTTACCATACTGTTGAACTGAAGGGTGGGGCTTGTTACAGGCCAACACTCAGCACCCGGAGCAGTTTGAGGCCCCCGACAAGGACTTTATGATAGTGGCTCTGGACCTGCTCTCGGGGCTGGCGGAGGGTCTGAACGGCCACATAGAGAAGTTGGTCGTCAACTCCAACATTATGCACCTGCTGTATCAGTGCATGCAGGACCCCATGCCTGAGGTGCGACAGAGCTCCTTTGCCTTGCTGGGGGACCTCACCAAGGCCTGCTTTCAACACGTCCACCCTTGCATAGGTACTTGTTCTGCCGCTACAGTAGATACTAACCACTATCAGAGCTCAGTTACAGTAACCCTCAATTTATCAAAGTTTCGTGGTTCCTGATGATCTTGTCATTGATTTCTTGTTTTGTTATATCAGAGTTAAAGTAAGGAAACCTCGTCAGTGTTCCCAAAAACCTTGTCCCTGAATTTGATGTTTCTGAGTTCGTTACATCAGGGGTTCTACTGTAATTGAAACATGCTCCTACATCTTGCACTTTTTTTTGGGGAGAAAATGTTTTATAATACGAAATAACTTATAAACTGGGATCAGTACTTCTCTAAGTAGCAGTGTCACAAATGTAACCAATTTCATTATTCACTCAGTAATTGAAGTTTATCTGTTTTAAAATCCTAAATTGAATGTGTAATGCTAAGTTAAAGTAGAAAATTTTTTTTTATTATAACAGAAATTAAATATTGAGTGATCTTGAATTCTTTAGTATAGAATGTACAGTAATTTATGTTTGAAGTTGTTGAAGTTAAAAGCAGAATGGCTGCAAATGGCTTCAGAAATACTGAACCTTGACACATGTACCGTACTTCACTGCATGATCGTCACATATTTTTTACCAAATTACCGTATTTATGTGAATATAACACCCGCCCGTGTGTAACACCCTCCCTAATTTTGACTTTCATAAATTAAAAATATAAAATATTCGTGTATAACAACCCCAGCAAAAATTAACTACTTTCTAGCCATTAACGTGGACCACTGAACACCGAAGAAAATAATAAAGTCATCCAAGTTAGTACTTTAAAGTAATATTTTTCCAAAAACATTTTCAGAAAGACGTGTCTTAGGGTACAAGTGGTGTGTCTTCACTACATACTCTTCAGCATTTGCGGCCGTTGCATACGAGTGTATTGCAGAGTGGAATATCTGCTGCGAAGATATTCTTTGGTCGGAACTCTGATGATGTCGACGTGTTGTTGTATGGCGTATTTGGAATGGCAGAAAGCTACGAAACATGTGGCCGTAATAAAAACGCGAGGAAAGCACGGAATAGTTACACCGCAGCATTTGAATTACAAGACGTGTGATATGCAGAAGAAAACTGTAAAAAAACTGTTTCACGAAAGTTTACCGTCAGTACACAATGCAAATGCGTGGCGAGAGGGAGTTGTGATTTTATCAACACAAATGTAATTATGTAGGCAGTATAACTCCTTGTTTTCCAATTTTTCTGATCACTTCGGTTTTGTGAGTGCTCACTATCCAATTACAATGAAGGATCTGAATAAATAAATATTGCCTAAATAAAAAAGGACTGATGGGGAACATGGTGGCCGCCATATTTGTTTACGACTTGAGTACCGCCGGTTATGTTTGGGTTATGTACTGAATTTTGTTATTTAAAAATACATATTAAATGGATTATTCAACGCGTTATTCATAAAAATGTTCATTCTCTAGAGTTATTGTAGTAGACTATAACGTTTTTTAGGTACAAAAATTTTTTATTCAAATTGTCTTGTGTATAACAGCCTCCTCGTTTATAGACACTGGTTTTCAGTAAAAAAAATAGGGGTGTTATACATGTGTAAATACGGTAGATACAAAAAATCATAAGTGTGACCATTATTCGAGAAAGATTCCCGTAGTAACAATTTTTTATTTAAACCAACATTTTTCGTCACTAACTATATTTATATTAAAGTAACTCAATATTTTTGACGTAAGTATTGACGTATGAACTCTGAAACAATTACTAAATTTCTATAACTTACGAGGTTAGGTTAGTTTCGTAGTAAAATATGCACGTTTGGTGTGTTTGTCTTGCGTGTGAACTTTTCGAACTCAACATAGTATATCTATGACAACGCAAAATAAAAACAAAGTTTTTAAACACTGCAAAGGGTAATAAACGGTAGCAGACTTGGAGAATTCGAAAACAAAAACTTCAAGAGAAAAGGAACGTAGAAAACGAAAATTGATTGGATTTCTAATAACCAAAAGTGTTTACAGGTAAATATTGCTAATCACAAAATACGTCCCCACCAAATGTGCATATTTAATTATGAACGAAAGTAACCCAGTGTTCTCCCCAGCACAAATTTAGGGCTGGGTGGTTCAAGAAACCAGCTGGGTGCATCGTGGAATAAGCTTGATGGTGTTGATGGGAATATCTGTTTCTTACCTGGGTGGCAGAGAAAACTAGCCGGGTGGGCCGCCCAGTAAAATGGGCTTGGGGAGAACACTGTAACCTAACATCTACAGTAGAACACCGATTGAACGAAATGCCATGGGACCCAAAAATGTTTACTCTAAATCGATGTTTCGTATGGGCATGTTTCGTCAGAATTTAATGTAATTTGAAAGTATCTTGGCTCAAAACTATAACAAAACACATTTGCCGTCAACAGGTAAGCCACAGCCATGAAAAGAAAAAAAATCTGCGATACAACTTCAAAAACTTCTAGTGGAACGCTCTGCGAGTATGCACATGGTAAATTAGGCCGCCCTTGCGCGTTATCAGTACATGAGAAGTAAATGACTAACACCGCCCGATCTGTCAATCTTTTTGTTTTTCTCCTGCCATCTCCACCAACAAAGTTAAAGTAATTCCCATGGAAAAAATTGAATGAAAACTGAATTAAAAGTTTGCGAGCCAACGGTAAAATAATTAAATATGCGCGGTGGCAGCCATTGTAACTTTTATGCAGCCGTGCTCGTGAAACAAACTCGTTGATCTGCTCGCCAAAAATACTTGGCACTCAAGCGTTGTTGTTGTTGTTGTTGTTGTTGTTGTTTTTTTTTTTAACCCATCAGAGAAACAAATTACCTATTTACGTTTGCGATAGTAAATTTGTTGTAGAAAGTCTGGATAATTAAGATTGTTTTTTATTTATTTATTTATTTATTTTTTTAATCTCGTTTGTTTTGTTACGGGACGCGAGTGTAAATAATCACGCTGTACACCACTGCATTCTATCGCTAATAGAATTAATCAATAGAGCATCATTGCAGCGCATTAAGTCAGTTGGTTATTTAATACATTTTTTTGTTACTTTTTGAAGATTGCTAAGAAACTTTTCTTTAAAACTCTGTTTTCATTATTCCCGAGTTCATTAAAACGGGACTCTACTGTAGTAAGTTATAGAAATTTAGTAGTTGCTTCAGAGTTTAATATTCAGTTACTTTAATATAAATAGGGATAGTAATGAAAAATGTTCGTTTAAGAAAAGATTTTCTACCACAGGAATTTTACTCAGTTAATAGTCACACCTTCGATTTTTTTGCATCCGATTTGGAAAAAAATATGATTTTATGAGTCATAAGTTTGGCATTACTGTAAGTTTCTTGCCATCAAAATGTATTTGAGTGTTGTAACTTCCAGTTCTAATTTTTATTTTACTGTAGGCATACTTGTAGATTTGAAAAATGGAGAACACAAAATATGTTGTTAGTGTGGTCAAAGCAATATTTTGGACATGCATAATTCCAGAAAATGGTTTGTCACACAAAACCCATATAATATATAAGAATGGCGGGAAATAGGCGGCTAGGCTAACAAACACTAGACCCCAGATTTTACGAACCCTGGATTTAACGAAGGTAGCGATTCTACGAATACAATCTCAGGAACCCTTAAAAAATAACAGTTACACTAGACCCCCGATTTTACGAATACTCACGGTTCCTCTCATCGAATTCGTAAAATCGCTACCTTCGTAAATTCGATAGCGGCTTATTTTTGCCCCCCCCCCCCCTACCTCCTTAAAAGAAAATTTTAAAATTGCATTTTTTTTTCTGCAAAGTGTCTCTAGGCCCCAACTTCCGTAGCGTTTTGCGGGAAATTAATTAACGTAATAATGTAAACACAAATTGATATCAGTAGCCAGACGTCACACTGTTGAGCGGTAGATGTGACCAACCCTTGTCCCCAAAAAATGAGAAAATCGAGATTCCGAGTGTCTTCTCTCGAGCAAATAGCCCGACTCCCGTAGCATTTAACGGAAAAATAAAGAAAGTGATAGTTTAAATATAAATTTATATCAATAGTCCGACGTCTTACGATCAAAAGAACACCGCTAAACAATAGATATGACCAATCCTTTTCCTAGAAAAATGAGAAAATCGAGATTCCGAGTGTCTTCTCTTGAGCGAATAGACGGAATTCCGTAGCATTTAACGGAAAAATAACGCAAGTGGCAGTTGAAATATAAATTTATATCAATAGGCAGACGTCTTACGATCAAAAGAACACCGCTAAACAATAGATATGATCGACCTTTGTCCTAAAAAAAAAAAGAGAAAACTGAGCTGTCGAGTGCCATCTCACAAGCGAATAGCCCGATTTGCGTAGCGTTTAATGGAAATAAAGTAGGCATTCCTTATTAGTAAAATGCCCTTGTAATTATTCACCAAAGAAAGAAGGAATAGGCGGATGTATTTATTCATTGCGCAGTTTTATATAACTAAACGTAAAAACATTCCCTCGACGTTGTTGAATTGTACGAGACCGTAGATACTAGTAGCGTGCAGAGCGGACAGATAGCGCAACTATACGAACGTTCACAAGATGGCTGATAGATAGCGGCAACGTAGCATATACCGACGTTGTTCCAAAAACACCATTTTGTGACTTTCTTACCTAAAATCGTCGAGAATTACATGTATAAGTGAATGAAAATAATCACTTTCACAGTCAGTATATACGGTAAAAATAAATTAGGAGTTCCGGGATTACGTAATACACGAACGTCTATTTATTTTCCAAGTTCTACATTCCCGGAGACAAATGTTTGTTCGCTTGGAAAATAGGTAGCGCTATTATCGTGCTCACTTGTGAAACGCACGTTTTACGACACGCAGTAACGCATTGTTTAAGCAAATTATGCGCCAAGTTTTGTTATTTTTTTGAGGGTTCCTGAGATTGTATTCGTAGAATCGCTACCTTCGTTAAATCCAGGGTTCGTAAAATCGGGGGTCTAGTGTATATGACAAAAAAATTGTAAGGAATTACGTTGACAATGAATAAAACATACTGTATCTAATTCACGGCATTAAAATATGAATTGTAGAGTTGCAGTTATTACTTGGTAAGTCACAATATTAAAAATAAAACAAAAATAGTGAAAATCCGTTAAAAAATGCGGCAGTGACAGTTTGAAAACTGCGCGGCGGCGGCGCCTGTGCCAAGCCGGCCGGCCTGTCTCCAACTACGACGTATTAGGATCTATATTGAGGTCGTACTATAGACACAAAGTTCCAGCGCATGCGCACGTGCTCATTTAACTATAGTACAGCCTCCTTTTAGGCTGTTTCACGACGTCTTATATCTCTCTCGTCTCGCGCTGAATGTGTTTCCTACTTTTTTACACGAACCCTATAAATAATACCGTGATATTTTTCTTTCTTGCGTTAATACCATACGTACTTAAAACAATTAACTTGGCGCATAATTTGCTTTAACAATGCGTTACTGCGTGTCGTAAAACGTGGGTTTCACAAGTGAGCACGATAATAGCGCTACCTATTTTCCACGTGAACAAACATTTGTCTCCGGGTATGTAGACCTTGGAAAATAAATAAACGTTCGTGTATTACGTAACCCCGGAACTCCTAATTTATTTTTATCGCATATACTGACTATGAAAGTGATTATTTTCAATCACTTATACGTGTAATTCTCAACGATTTTAGGTAAGAACGTCAAAAAATGGCATTTTGGAATGTCGGTATATGCTACAGTGCCGCTATCTATCTACCATCTTGTGAACGTTCGTACAGTTGCGCTATCTGTCCGCTCTGCACGCTACTAGCATCTACGTTCTCGTACAATTCAACAACAACGTCGAGGGAATGTTATTACGTTTTAAGTTATATAAAACTGCCAATGAATAAATACATCCGCTTATTCCTTCTTTCTTTGGTGAATAATTTACAAGGGCATTTTACTAGTAAGGAATGCCTACTTTTTTTCCATTAAACTCTATGCAAATCAGGCCATTCACTCGTGAGAAGGCACTCAACAGCTGGGTTTTCTC
The DNA here is from genome assembly GCA_003012365.1 of Medauroidea extradentata. Taxonomy (NCBI): domain Eukaryota; kingdom Metazoa; phylum Arthropoda; class Insecta; order Phasmatodea; family Phasmatidae; genus Medauroidea; species Medauroidea extradentata. The sequence goes on from PNEQ01006054.1 coordinate 23,536, forward strand.
TTTTTTTTTTATGACAAAAGTCGATTATATCTATTGTTTAGCGGTGTTCTTTTGATTGTAAGACGTCTGCCTATTGATATAAATTTATATTTAAACTATCACTTACTTTATTTTTCCGTTAAATGCTACGGGAGTCGGACTATTCGCTCGAGAGAAGACACTCGGAATCTTGATTTTCTCATCTTTGGGGACAAGGGTCGGTCATATCTACCGCTAAACAGTGTGACGTCTGGCTACTGATATCAATTTATGTTTACATTATTACGTTAATTAATTTGCTGCAAAACGCTACGGAAATCGGGGTCTAGAGACACTTTGCAGAAAAAATCCAATTTAAAAATTTTCTGTTTACGGTCGAAGGGGTAGGGGGGGGGGGGGGCAAAAATAAGCCGCTATTGAATTTACGAAGGTAGTGATTTTACGAATGTGATGAGAGGAACCGTGAGTATTCGTAAAATCGGGGGTCTATTGTAATATAACATACAGAAGTAAAAGTACTTACAGTCGATACTTGTAAATAGGTACACACATGAAGGGACGACACACATTTTTGCGCGGAAGCGCAGTCGTTCCTTTCCCCCAGTATTAAACTGGTTTCCTCGGGCGGCATGACATAGCACACTGCAATCCAGCAGCAGTGTGTGCTCTTATACCTGTAAGCCTAGCGGCTGGAAGGCGAACTAAGCACGGCGTGAATTTCAAACATGGAGCAGTAATGTAGGTCTGGTTGTGATGGCTTGCAGTGAATAGGGGGGAAGAAAAGTGAGTTATCTGATATTGAGGCCTGGAGGTTGTCTTGATTTTGTGATTAATTGGTGGGCCAGTTCCCAGCATCTGAGCTCTGAACTATTGCAAGAAGATGCAAGGATTTCACAATTCTGGTGCTGTAACAGGAATCAGTCTTTGTTATGGGAAACTGCATGAGCTGCAACTGGCTTTTCTTGTGGGCAGATGTTGCGTCCAGTTAGGGCTTGCTTTGTGTCAGCTATGTGGCCATTCATTCTCTGTCTTAGAGTGTTGGTGGTTAGGCCTATGTACTCTGCATCACAGTGTTTACATTGGAGCTGGTATATGAGGTTTGTTGTAGCACAGTTGTAGCTACCTTGTATGGGATATGTGTGGTTTGTCAGTCTGCTGTTGAAGTGGGTAGATGGCTAATGAATGGTGCAGGAGCCACAGCAAAACATGTTAACTAGAGAAATATTTACGTCATGATTTTACGATCTGTTGAATAAGCATGCTGCAAATTGTAAACTAAAATGGCAGATGGTGTGACAAGGTGTTATTTCAATAGGTGCCGACGACAATAGTTTTAACATTTTTGTATTGTAACAAAATCATGTAGCATTTTAAAAATTACGTGATTAATTTGTGCTGTCAAACAGTAGCATAGATATATATTTTTAAGCTACTGTTTGAGCTCCGCAACTACGACAGTATTCTCAATCACAGCCAAAAGAAATTTAAAAAATTTTTGAAGGAATGAAATGGAAAAAGTTAACATCGTGTCTAGGCATGATTCTTTCAAATACTGTATACTTTATGCATAGTTAGTATTGTGACCTTGTAAACATTTTTGTAAATAAGCAAGTCCATGAACGTAGTAGGTAATGTGAGTGCACTGCGGTTAAACTTTTTTTTTACACCGATACTTTTATTTGATTGTATAATTAGCCAGTTGAACATGTTTACATTTTCTATGTAACTATTCCAGGAATGTTTCTAAATGTGTGACACACAGGAAGTTAACCCGTTATTTTACAAAAATGAGTTTGAAATATGATTAGTTATTAACAACATTACATTGTTTCCTACACACAAAGGTCTTATTTTTTCGTAGTAGATATTGTAATAATTTGTTCCATATTAATTTAGTTTTCAAATTTCTGTACTTAAATTCTTGTAAAAGTATTACAGAAAAGTACTTTTTTCTTTTCATCCTCGTGCATGTAGGGAAGATGTAAACTGGATCAGCAGTGCCATCTGTAATATGGACTTGTTTACAAAAACACTTTTGTGATATCTCACAAACATAATAAAAGAAGAAAACAGAAAAAAACAGTACATTGCTGTAAGAACAGATACAACGTAAAAAAAAACATAAATGTTTTAAAAATGTACAAGGTTATCCAAGTAAAAACTGCTAAATTTTTATGCTTAAATTAATAAAGCAAAGTGCATTTCTATATCTCCTTGTAAGTGCAAGATTATGCACTGGCAAATGTATACCAAAATTTTAAGAAACACTATTCAAAAAATGTTTGCAAATTATTCGAAAAAATTGTTGTTCAAAAACTATTCGAAACACTAAAACCACTATTCGCACACCCCTAAGTAACTTCGATAAAATGTGAATGTCTCCTAGCAAATGTTAATCTCTCCGAGCGAGTGTCTAGATCCTCGGCGATGTGGCCGGGCGCATCAGCCCGTTGGTCTGTCGATTGGGCCTAGATCCTGTGTATGGTTAACAAGAAGAGGGTTGCGCGGATGCTCGTACAAAAGAGAGAGTACAATAAGAATACACGTCTCTCCCCTCCCTCAACCTCCTCGTACATAAAAACAGCCAGCTTGCAACATGTGACAGGTGGTGTGTGTGTATTGTGCTTGAAAAGGGGGGGGGGGGAGATAGACATTGTTGTCAGGCGCTCCCAAAAAGCTTCTGCTCAGCTCAGATGACGACACTGCTATGTGGTACAAGAACTGCGTGTTCTGACTAAATAACGCTGGACATGTACTGTTTCTTCACTAAGAATAATTACCGCCTGCTGTGCTATACCTCACACATACACCAGCATGCAGAAGAAATGCCTCTGGGAGATACGATAGTCGATAGTGCTGTCTCTCCCTCACACCCGCACCCACACAACTAATTGTGCTTATCTCTGCTTAGCTTGCTAGAACTCGTATTTTTCTCCATAGACCTTCAGCTTCTTGAGATAAGCAACAAGGACAGCGGTTGAGAGACATTACTTTCTCCTGTGTTAGTGCATTTGCTGTTCTGATTCACCTTCATGCTCACACAGTTGGCAGTACGTGTTTTTATCTTTTAGTTTAGTGGCAACTTCAACATTTACTGTACACTAATTATAAATTATCATTTAACACACTAAATGTCCCATAAACTTGAGCGAGAAGCAATAAATCCTTGTGGCTGGCCGTTGCGTTGTTCAAGTATCGTACACACTGTCAGGAAGAGCGTGGGAACAAGAGTAAGTCTCCTTTTTTTTTGTCTTTGAATGAGTGTTTGGACAGCTGAAGGGGAAGCAATAAAATGTGGTGGACCGTGTATGAAAACAAGTATGTCTAGCTTCAGCACTGCTTTTCAGTGAATTGTCTATATTTGCTAGCACTGATGTTGGTGAGACATGTTTTCTGGCGGCACACTGCCGGAATAAAATTTTGAACTTATGACCTTGCTCAAAGTCAATGCGGAAACGTGCACCCACTTCTGTCACTACAATTGGCTTCAAACTTTGTGCCGCCACTTAGCACAGTTCTTGACTAGTGCCCGAAAATTAAGCAACTGCCAATGTTGGCGTCACTTATTTTGGTTGGCTAATACACTAGCAATACCTGTCCGAGCGACAAGTGAACAATTAGTCACCTGTCCAAAATTATTTTTATGTGTCTCAGGCATGCGCACAAATTATTTGATCTGTGCCACAGTGTGAATGGGCACACAGAATTACCATATCGACCCGAATAGAGGCGGAGGTTTTTATTCCCTGAAAACAACAGTAAAATCATGGGTCGGCCTAGAATCGCGCATCAAAAAAATCGCGCACCAAAAAAATAAACACCAAGAATGAATTAATTGTTATTTGCATAAAACTACTCCCGTCGGTAATAACATAAACATTTGTAGAAAATAAGTTTATTTTATCATAATATCTGCCGTTAAACAAAGTCAATATCATTTATAAACAACGGGCGACGAAACGCAGTTTGTAAACAAAACATTCGCCTTTCTAGTACCAACTTCTGCAATTCTAGTAGGGCGTGTTCCATGCATTCACGAAAGACCACAAAATGGCATCTTAGGCTAGTACCGTACAGTATTTACCGCACTCTATGGACTGCACATGTTGAACGACTGTCGCGCTTATGGAATGTGCCCGACGTAAAACCTACGGTACTCTAGCCTTGCGATTGTTTTCTTTGTCAATGTATTACGGTAATCTATGATCGAGTCGAGTTCCAGTAAAGGTATAACAAAACCTAACCTAACAGTAGACACGTGTTTTTACGCTTTTACGGCAATTTCTGGAGTCTTGAATAGGTAGGTATTTACCGGTATTCACTGCAATATGGATGATCCTGTTGAAAAACGTGGTACTTCGTCAACACAAATTCCAAAGCAGGAAAGAAATTATTATGACGCGAACTTCAAACTGAAAGTTATTCGCGATGCTGAGGAAACAAACAACTGTGCAGCAGCTCGGAAGTTTGGAATCAGCGAGAAAATCGTGCGGCGCTGGCGAAAACAAAAAAACGATCTACAGAGTGCTGCTTCCACTCGTAAATCATTTGGAGGACCTAAAAAAGGACGTTTTGATGCTATTGACGAACTTGTCGTTGCGTTTGTGCGTGAAAAACGTGCCGAAGGAATGCCTATTTCCAGAGAAGTTTTGAAGCTGAAGGCCTTGGAAATCGCTACTGCCATGGACATC
>PNEQ01006055.1:0-28202 GCA_003012365.1 Medauroidea extradentata
AATGATGTTATATATTTCGATTTCAGTAAAGCTTTTGATACTTGTCAACATTTTATAATTCTAAATAAACTTTCTGCTTTTGGCTTAGATAGGGGCTATGTAAATTGGTTCACTAGTTACTTACAGTCAAGAAACTTTCTAGTTAAAATTGAAAACGTTTTATCCTCTAAATTTTATATAGCTTCTGGAGTTCCTCAAGAGGGCACTTTATCTCCTTTATTGTTTAATATTTTTGTTAATGATATTGTGCAGTGTATACAATATTCAGGTTGTTTACTTTATGCTGATGACCTTAAGATATTTAAAGTGATCAAAGATGTAACAGATTGCCTCAAATTACAAGCAGATATAGACGCTATTGTCAGCTGGTGTTCTAGAAATGAAATGGAGTTTAATATTTCAAAAATACAATGCATAACTTTTACTCGAAAGACACATTCTTTAGTCTATAACTACAGTATAAAGCAGACCGTAATAAACCACGTGACAACTGTCCGCGATCTAGGAATATTGTTAGATACAAAACTACTGTTCCACCAACACATTGATATGTTAGTTAACAGTGTATCAAGAGCTGTAGGTCTAATTTCTCATGTCACTAAACAAGCTACTAATAGCGATTCTCTGCTTTGTTTGTTCTATTCTTTAGTTAGATCTAAACTTGAATATTGCTCTGTTGTTTGGAATTTCATTACGGAAACAGACTCTAAGCGCCTTGAAAAAATTCAGATTAAAGTTTTTAAAATAATATATGAAAGATATAACATAGAAAAGACAAGTTTTATTTACAATGAAGTTCTAAAGAAATATAATACACATTCATTAAAAGAAAGAAGAGTTGCTATGGATGCATTATTTCTTTTGAAATGTTTTTTTGCAATATTTGATTATAGTGAGATCCACAAGTCATTATCCCTGAAAATTCCAAATTATAGAAGTAGAAACTTTTTTATTTTCTGTTCTGGTTAAATCTGGAAGAGTAATTGAACGCTGTACTAAACATGTCAACAAAATTTGTTTATCTTTTGATCCATTTAATTAAAAATCATTTTGTCTCAAAACATTGTTAGATGTAATCTGTTAGAGGTTGATCAAAGTAGCAAATATTTTATAATGATTTCTGTTCTGCCGCAGTAAGTTAATTTGATGAAATAATTTACTTACGCTATAAACTTATTACTGCAGATATCGCTTGGTTTATTATTCCTCACGGAATTAATATGTTTAACCACCTGTCTTGTGTTGTTGTGTTGTGTTGTCTTGTGTTGTTATGTTTTATGATTTTTTGTTTTATAATGTAGTGCCTTCCTGGTGTGGTCTAATAAGACTGTTTGGCAGGCACTTTAATATTTTTGTAAATAAATTAATAATAAATAAACAATGACATAATATAATGTTCTTATTTCTGAACATTATTATTATTTTTTTAAATTTATTAACTGGAACAAGTGATAGATACCTTGGATAAACATTATAATAATTACAATTTTAATATTGTTGACTGTTTTGTTCGGGAAGAAAACATTTTTTTCTACATCACAATAGTTGATAATAAAAGCAAAATTAAATTTAAAAATTTGAAAGATGTAAAATTTGAATTATTTGACATGGATTTTTGTGGATTTAGTGTTTTAAATCCCTAAAAAATAAGAGTTTGAAATAGTATTTCATAATAAATATTGTCATTGGACATTCAAATTTATCGGGGGAAAAAATTGTGTTTTAAGTAAATATTATTTTTTCTTATTTTATAATATAATATAGTAACATTGGAAGCCTCACTAAACGAAGTTTACGAGTTTAAGAAATGTTCTAATCTTACAATAGATCAACCATATCCAATAGTGTTGAAAAATAATAGAAACACAGTTTGGTCACAAAGCAGTTGTAATTCCAGAAAATTTGAAAGTAATATTACCGGATAGATATGCTTGAAAATTCACTAATCAGGTATTAAAATATGCAAACAGTGGAAATATGGGTTTTGTTTGTAATGGAATGAGAGATTGTGGTAGTAAACAGACACATTGTATTTTGTTTACTAAAAATTAAATTAATCTTATTTTAATAATATTTTTCATAATTTTTATTTTATTAATGGTTATTTATGCTTCTTAAAATATAACAATATGTTTTATCATTTTAATGGTGATTTTATTGAAAATGGCTGAATATAAAATTGTAGAAAAATATGGCACCTCAATTTTCTATAATTTTGAGGAATTAATTTTTGAAAATGAAAAAGGGTCACTGTGCTTGAACTGGCAAATCACCTCTGCATATGAACAACTTTCTCACTTTCATCTCCCATATAATTTCAATCATAAAGAAAGTTTCTCACTGATTAACTTTTTAATATTTCATTCTGTACTAAAGTGCACATACAGAGTGGCTACAAACTGTTGGGAAAATAATTAATTCCCTGACTTTTGCCTTACTTTTCCCACCCAAATTGAAAATTTTCTCTGACCTAAACTAGTTTATTTTAACCATAATTTCTAAACTTTTTAAATAAATAATTTTTTCTTTGTCTCCAATTCAATGCACTTTGCACATAATACAAGTTTAATATACTACAAAGTATAACACTTGTGTTGTTTTTAAACAATTCTTGCACATTAAACATAAAATAAGTATTATGGATATACGCCATAGCAACAAATTGTATCAAAAGAAAACCAGACAATATATGCAGACAAACAGAAAAGTCAAAAACCAAAAGCATCCTATTATTTGTATACATGTATTATCTGGTGTTGTGTGACAAACCATTTGCTGCAATTACGTATGTACTTCTTCAATTTGTAATGTTAGCATGAAAAATTCATGCCTCAGAAAACACTGATTACATAGTAAACACACTAACAATATATTTTGTGTGCTCTATTTTTGCAAGTTCATTAAGTAGGCCTATAATAAAATTAAATTAGAACTGAAAGTTACAACTCTTACGTACGTTTTGATGGTAAGAAATGTACAGTAATACCAAAAATACGGCTTCTCACATTCAACAAATTAAATGTACTAACTTCATTTACTACACGAATAAAATATTTGTGTAAAAATATTCTTACCTCAGGAAACAGATTCAGTAGTTTACACACTATTGACAATATATTTTGTGTACTCAAATCTTGCATGTTGAACTAATACAATTAAATTAAAATTGCAACTAACAGTTGCAACTCTTAACTAATTAATTTAGCCACAAGTACACTTCATGGGATCTCTCTGTAAATACCTTTACAATACTTACAAAATATAGAATAGTTATGTAAACAGAAATAAGTACTATGAGCAATATAAAATTTTCCTGGTATTAACTGAAAACCACTAAATTTTTTAAATGGTTCTGATTATTCATTGAGTTATATAACTTTAAATTATCATATTGCATTTGTTTTAAATGCAAAGTTTCAACACCGGCCTACATATGTTTATTTTGCACCTTTGCACTTTCTGCACAAGTTTGATACATGCTGAAATAAGTGTTTCATTACAACACAGTAATTCTCCAAGTTAAGAAAATGTTACGTTCTGGAGTTTGTTTCATAACACAAATTTCCCTAAGGTAAATTTAAGGTTAGGTGCCGAAATAACTGCTCAAGAAACTTAAATATTATAAAATGTAATGTTTATAAAGGGTGGATATAATTTTAATCCTACAGGTAATAACTCAGACCAAAAGAATAAGAAAACACTAAACACACACATATTTTGTTTCGATATTATCTGTAAATGTGTGGTGTGCGAGGCACACATTAGTCAAGTCAATCAGCACGGTGGTGGGAGATTTGGCAACGCTTGGCTGAACCTACACTCTCACTCTCACGCACAGGCACACATATGCACACATACAGCATGCAAATTGTCAGATGTATATTGCAGTCAAGGACACAGATACATCTGCTATCATATTACATAATTTTTTTTCCCCTAGGCCTAACTGTTGATGTGTAAGCTCTGCAGAATGACATTAATGTAAACAATAATGTCTCGACAACAGTTAAATAAGTGATGCACAATGGACTTGCTGAATGCGTTATTTTGGAAATAAAAAATGGGGTGCAAGAGGTAATGCATGTTTACAGGTTAATTATCCACGTGTATTAATGTATACATGGCCATATGTAACACGGAAAGTACAATTAATAAATTATGAAACATAAACTATATAATGTACCCTACATTGAAGTATAACACAAAATATATACAGTACGACATAATGTGTTCGAGTTTCATATCACAGCAGGCAAAGTCAGCGTTTACTGTAACACAGGATGTAAACTGGCATGCGAAGATGGGAGCGGAGCTGGCTGGTGGGCTGGCTTATCACGGCGAAAGTCTGATCGCCACTCTCTCTTACTGCGGGTTGTGGGGCCTCTATAAGGAGTGAAAAATATCACTTAGAGGAAAAGGCGGTGGACAGCTTTGTGTAGCAACTTCTAACTGCCCCTCACCATTTTTAAATCATATACTCGATCGAGTGACACAACAGTTTTTCCATCTCTGAAATTTTGCCCACCCCCTTCTTGGTAATTATTGTACTGTTCAATGTTGCCACACTTTTCGTACTTTTAAAAATACAATCTGCGTTCTTTACAATGGTACCCACAGTCTAAACAAGGAGATTGGTTTCACAAGCAATTGTTGAAAGTGGTTTTCCATCTTCATATATTTTAATAATATTAAGCTTTTCTAGTAATGTGATAACAGATCTCTTTTTAACTCGGTCTTTCTGAGCACTCGTGTTTCAATTACATATTGCCCGTAAACAAACACTACCCTCTGCACCACACAAGACAACAAGCGAAACTGTTGTCTGCCACTGGGTACTGCATGGTCAAGCACATGCACAGCAAGACAGAGAGGTGTGAACCATGAGGTCCACGACACAAGGCACAAGAGAGATAGCTGTGCACTGCTGTCTCTGTGGTCATGTGGAGCATTCGTACACAATTTATTTTCTTTTTCATTTTTTTTCTTTTTTTATTATTTTTTCGTAGCAGTGAATTTTCGTAAGTCGCAGGTTTTGTTACTTGAAGGATTACTGCAAAGCACATTTTAAGAGCATAAAATATACCATGCAGAAACAAAATTTAGAAAAAATTAATTCAACTACTTAATAATAACCTGGCTTTGGTATTGTCTTTATACTGCCTCAATTATACATACCGTTAAATTTCAAATACAAATTTCCAAATGTGCCATAAAATGATGAGTAGGTGATTATGCATATTCCAACGAGTCCAAGTACCAATGAACGGAAAATCCAAAAGTGAGATGCCATCTGCTGAAAAAAAAAAATAATAATAACTAAAACAAATGTTTTCAAAGCAATGAAATTTTCAAAGCTATGTTTTGAACTGCATGATTTAAACACCAAAACACTTTAACATCATAAAGCAAGAACTGTTACAATAATTTTAAATAATTTACAACATATGCTATAATAATAAGTATACATGATCTTTCATATTTATAAATTTGTACGGAAAAGCAAAACAAAAATTGATACTAATCACAATTTCATCCCACAAGTTAGCATGCTTCTGAGCTGACCCCTTATCCTTTTACTAAGTAATAAATGTTTTATGCATCATTAACATATCAGCTGTAATATCAAAAGCTGTATTCTTAATAACTCAACACAAGCATCTTTTTTGAAAGGGAAGGAAAAAGTAGGTTGATATGTGAGTTAAGAGTTCATGTGTGTACATGAAGAAGCTAGGTAGAGAAACAAACCTGGTGCCTGTAGATGCAGAACTTTAGACCATCCTGCTCTGTGTTACCAACCTTGCCCTAATGGTATAAGCCACCTTCTACTGTTGTTGAAAATAGTATATACAATGGCTTTTAATGACAGTCACATAACACTTGAAAAACCAAAAAATGCACTTTTTTCTAACAATTATAGTTAAAACACCAAAACAATAGAAAAAACAGTTCAATGTACTACTTCTAAATTATATGCTATTATTTGTTTCTTCACACATCTTAAACTGTCAGTTTATTTTCTATTCATCCATATTTACCATTTAAATAATTCTAACAATCTAGCTACGGGAACTGACATCCATTCCCTTCTTTATGTACACGAGGAATCTGAAAAACACCAGCAGACTGGCTGTCATGAAATATTGCATCTATTGTTTTCGAAGGAAGTAGACTACTGTCTGTCACTTTTGTTGTTTTATGTCTTGTCTACAATCAATCATTTCTGTTGCAGTGTTCATTTGTTGTTTTCATTGTCTTTCGTCCATCACTGTTGCCATTATCATGCATATTCGGTTAGTCTTCGTCTGTTTGATTTTTCCTGTTTCATTTCTCTTGTTTTTCTTCATTTTATGATTTCCATTGTACCAACTATATTTTTATCTCAAAATAAATTGTATGTTTATTTACTACTGCCATTTCTGGCTTCCTTGGTTATTTCATATTTCTGTTGCTTTTTTTTCTCGTGTTTAGTCCTTTTATGTTACTGTGGGTTTTCTGTGATTCAACACCATCCACTAGCAACGGCATGTTTCCAACAAAACCAGTCAGTTTGTATAACCTTGTAACTCTTATTCTCCCTCCAATCTTTCTTTATCTGCAACAGTCCCAATCCACCAGTCATCATCATAGATAAAACATACACACATAATGTTAATGAAAAGAGGTTATTTGATAAGTGATTTAAAGAAGATTATATTATTCCCAATTCAAAACAGTATCATGGTTTTGTTCCGAAAGATGGAGATAATCCTGCTGTGTACCAATACTCATCATCACAAAACTATTTAGTGATACCCAACACCAAGCCACAACCACAAGCAGTTTTTATAAACCTGAACAATTATGCTTACTCTGCTGGACTGAAGCGATTTTGGTCAGTACTTAACATCTAGGTCTTTAGCGCTGATGAGTGGTGACATGTGAGTATGAAGCAGCTCCAGAATCAAGGAGCAGGGTACATGGGAGATCTCGGAGATACCAGTCGACCAGCAGCATTGTCCGGCACGATTCCTACACACGAAAATCTGGGGACCAACAATGTCTGGAATCAGACCTGGATCGCTTTGGCGGGAGGCAAGTGCTCTAGCCACTGCACCAACCATGGCCCCTCGTCTCCTGGAGTTCCTTAGTTTGTACATGTGCCTGAAGACGAGAACAGATCTCAGATCTGGAAATGGCACGGGTTGTGTTGAAGAAAGCCTGCTACTGTTCATGTTTTCTCTTTGTCGAATCATCTGTGTTCACATCCACTCGTATCTTTCGTCAATTGTGTTATCAATGTCATCATCAGTTATTGTTGCAATTTCTTAAACAAATTATTTTGTTATTTTATTTCATTGTTCTTTCGTTTTTTTTTTTTTTTTTATCATATAACTACTATATTCCTTTACAGACTTAATCTGTGCTGTTATTGTTCTATTTTTATTTTTGTTTTCAGGTCGTCTTTTGGAAAGTGACTATGTACCTTCAGGAATTGTCTGTATGGTACATATTTGTTGACAACAGTTAAAACTGGTTTTTTTTTCTTATTTTTTATTTTCTTTGATTTCTTGTGGGATTTTTCTGCAACACTTCTGTATGTCCAGAAAAACAGTTATGTTTTTAACGCAGGACATAAGCAACAAACTTGATGAAATGTTATCAGTGACGTTTGATGAGAAATTGTAACATAATACTGCCAAGTGAAATTGCAGCCAAAACATTAAATGTATAAACATTACTGTATGAGTGTGCAAACAATAACTGTATATTATAATGAAAATTAACTATTTGCACTAAACTGACACTAAAATTCTGACGTAGTAGTAAAACTTACTTTATTGGTACCACAGAACGAATTAACGTGAAAATGTACATACCTGCTATTCATAAAACAGGTTTCTAAAGATTTAAGTCAAATCAAAGCAAGAACACAACTTGTATTTTCACACTATTCAACTAAAGAAAAAGTAATTTACGTTTTTATTTCTCTGTTATACTTAAATCACATTCAGAATCAAATAAGATTTCATAATGCAAAATAGGGGAAATCAAACAACTTTATTATTTTTAAAAATCTGTTTACTCAACAGGGGTGAAAATGACAGAATGAGACAACATGTGCTCTAAAGCTAATAATAAGAGTATATTTCCTAAAAAAACTTAAATTTTTATTACGTCCTCTACATGATATTTTTTTTTGGCTTTGAAAATGTATGTTCCTTGCACGGTCGCCATCTTGGCTGGCAACACAATTACTGTACTATACACCACTACTTAATTATTTATTGCCTACTCTAGTGTCCATCTCCCTAACCCAAAAATAATGTCCAGACTACCACTCACTCTGTCTTGAAGGATGCCTCACTCTCCCACTATGCCTCAGTTTCATATCTTAGAGTAGATATCGCTGTAGAATCCTCAAAAATCTTCTCCCTCATTGCCATCTCCTATGCCTGAAGTTATTCTAAGGGACGTATCTATAAACTTCTTTCGAATGACAACCAACTGATATCCCCATAGATAAAGCATTGGTGAGCTGTTCGTTGTCATTCGAAAGCCGTTTATAGATACGGCCCTAAGTCTTCTCCCTGACAGTTTTCAACTTCTTCAGTTGGTAGATGCTCTGTTGCATAATTTTCTTCGTTCCCAGCTGCTGCTCCTGAAGTTGGTCCCATTAGTGGATATGCTGCTAGTGAAGTTGGTCTCACTATGGGATATGCTACTCCAATCTTCCTTGCTCCTTGGGGTTGTCGCTTCAATGCTCTTACTCCCTCGGCATACTCTTGTAGGTGAATTTTCCATAAGTGATCTTGATAACAGAATCTTACCAACAGTCCCACTTTGACCCTGTATGTCATTCGGCTGATCACTTTTACAATATATCAGGTTAGCCATGTGGTCTGCCCCTGAACACATCTTAAGTAACATTGAGTTCTACTCACCAAATCATGTTTCATGTTCTCTCCTTAGTTTCTTGTCATGATATTCTGGTAAGTTTGGTTTCACCAACAGCAATCTTGTATGTAGTTTCCTACTTTAGAGCATTTCCACAGGAGCCTTCCCCATTATGGTATGTGGTTCCCTGTAATGGTATGTGGCGTATTTCTGCATGCAAACAACCACTTATTAAGTCTGTCTGCTTCAGGAGTGCTGACTTTACTGACTATACTGTTCTTCTAGCTGCTCCATTTAATTGTAGGTGGAAAGGTGGAGTCAGTTGCAAACCAACCAACGCTGGCCTTGCAGAACTGTCCAAACTCCCATGACCGGAACTAAGGCCCATTATTGGCCACAAGCATTTCTGGAAAACCATATGCTGCAAAAATATGCACTAAACTTTCCAATTATCTCTGCCAAGGTGCTTTGCACAGGCCATACCTCCACCCCCTAAGAATAGGGATCGAACAAGATCAATAACCTCTTTCCCTACTTCTTAGCAAAGTCAAAATGAAATTTTTTCCACACTCGACAAATATCAGGCCACAATACCTTCTCCACTCCCGGGTGACCTTCATGCAATATTTGTAAAACCGAGATGCTTAAGAATTGTGGGAATATTAACATATCTGCCCACATTATACAGTTGTCTTCTACTGCAAACTTGTCCTTTTTGGATGCATAGTTTCATATTGGGCTTACAAATGTGTTGTGGCCATCCATACATAACGTACTGTTTGACTATTTTCAATATGTCATCATGTTTTGTTTCCTCAGAAATTTTTGCCACCCTGATTTCCAAAACCTTAAAATGCATGAACCTGAAAGACTGGTTGCTCGATGGTCTGTATTTGAGCCAACCGCAGTCTTAACAATGCATCCGCATTACACATGTCTTGCCCTTTCGTGTACTCAACGGAATAGTCAAATGCGAAGACAAGAAGCGCCTACTGCTGCAGCCTGGCTGTTGCCAAAGATGGAACAGCCTTCTTAGGTCCGAATATAGTGGTCAAGGGGTGATGATCAGTGTAGAGTTTGAAACGGTTGCCTAAAAAGAATTTGTGAAACTTCTATATTGAAACTATAATTCCCAAAGCTTCTCTCTCTAATTGGCAACAACCCTGCTCTGATTTAAAAAGAGATTTTGACGCAAAGCAAACAGACCATTCTGTGCCATTTGGCATTCTGTGGGACAGAACTGCTCCCACCCCATACTGTGAGCTCTAGCCACAATTAGTGGTTTTCAAGGGTCAAAAGGTAACAGCATTGGAACATGAAATACCCATTCTTTACTTTTTCAAATAACTGCTGGCACTAAGAATTCCATGTCCATGTTGCCCTTAGCATTAACAAATTATACAGTGGTTTCAACTTGCCTGACATCCCAACAACATATCTAGCATAGAAATCAATTCATCCTAAATAGGTCTTTAACTGTGTGACTTGTGGTTGGTACTGGAGCATTCTTTAATACCACCTGAAGGTCATTTGCTGACCTCACAACTTGAAATTTTCCCAGAGTAATTGGCAATTCCAAAGACGTTCTCCTATATCAGCAATGTATAAATCTCTGTGGATGTTTACTGTCACCAACTCCTGTGACTCCTTTCCTACTTCCAACTACTGGTATGCATTGGACAAATCCAATACACTAAATACCATACTATTAACCAAAGTTGCACACACATAAATAATACAAGGAATTTGCTGGTGTGCTAGCTCAATTCTTGGGTTCACAGTAGCTTTAAAACCACCACATATCATTACCTCGCCATTCACCTTTAGCACCACTACCAGAGGGCTTATCCAGTTGCTGTACGCCACTTTTTCCAAAATGAGTTGCCCCTCCAATTACTGCAACTCTTTTCTCCACTTTCCCTTTCAATACATAGGGTATAGTTCTGGCCTTTAAGGAACACTGGTGAAACACCATCCTTGAGGGTAAAGTTTGCTTCAAATTGCTTTACTTCCTCAAAGGTTCCTCTAAATATTTCTGCATATTTACCTTTTCTGCCCAACCAACTCATCCCCATTTACCATCCATGATCCTCAGGCTGACCCATTCCAATTGAACATGTTCTAGCCAATCCTGTCCCAGTAATGACTGAGGTCGCTGTTGGCCCCTAGTGTACCACTATTAGTAGAAGTTGCTGTAACTGGTCCTTATACCCCACTTTCACCTGAACTTTCCCCTTCACTGGTAAATAGTCCCAAAAAATAAGTATGGAGCTTGATATTTTAATCCCGGAGCTGAGTCTGGCAAATTGGCCTTATAAGTTTCATTACACCTCGATGTTACTGCTGAACCTGTATCCACGTGCATCACGAATGATTTACATTCAACATGAATCGACAAATGAAGCCACCATCCGTTGCTGCACAGTGAAGAAATCAATAACTTTATTATTGACACTTGTTTGTTTACTTGGATGATCACTCCCTGTTGCCACATATATGACTGCTTGTTTTCTGTTCTATAACTTTGCACACTGCTGCCAACTGCTGCATGTAAAATTTCCAGGCAAAATTACATTTTTGAACATATGTGACAGTTATATTGTGAATATTGGCATACCACTGCTACATGCTCTTTACTGCCTCAATGATAACATTCTCTGTGACTCCCACTATTCCTTGAAGTCACTGCTCCCAGAGGATGTTTATTTTGTATCCACACTTTATACACTTCATTTGGCACCGACAGAGGAACCTGGAACCGCTACTGCTGTTTTTCAGCCAGTTATGCAGTTGTTGCCAACGTGTAAGCTTGGTCTAGTGTGTACTCAGCTTCAATTAATTTTTGCTGATTTTTTTGGACTGTGCAGACCATTAACAAATTTAACCCGTAATGCCTGCTGCAAAAACGTGCCAAAATAGCATGTCTGTGCCAAATGCTGAGTGGAAACTAAATACTCTGCTATTGATTCATTTTCTTTCTGCCCTTGCCAATGTAACTTGAAACATTCCCCAAACACCAGTGTTTTTGGGCTATAATATGTTTTTGGTCACTTCCAGCCAAGCGGATGCCTTGTCTGCCGGTTCCTCTGGAGATACCAAGTCATACAAGACACTCAAAGTGTTCTTGCCTATGACCAAGAACAACACCACAATATTCTTTTTTTTGTATACTGAATTTGCATAAAAAAGTACAGTAACTCTTTCAAATATGTCCCTATATATCCGACTGTTCCTTGAACTTGTCCAATCATCAATAAGAAGATGGAATTATTACTTTCCGCACACTGATTAAATATATCCTCATTGCCAATGTTATGTTCCTTGCTTGGTCGCCATCTTGACTCTACTGTATTGCCAACCTCGGCACCACAATTACTGCAAACTACAAAAAAAATTCATTTTTCTCCAAGTCACAGACCATTTTTTTTTTACGAAGTAAGTCTTTCTAATCAGGTAACTTTGATGCTGTTTATTGTACTTCAAGTATACTCTAAGCACACAAAACATCAGCTCTCTAAATGTAACTTTGGTGAAGCAGGATGACCTAAGAAGTGGGTAAAAACAATCATCAGAATGCTAAAATCAGATGGCTGCCATTATGAAACCAAAGAGTTAAATTATCTTACATAAACTAGTAAATGACATAAAGAGCTCCATAATAAGCAATTTTTTTTTAAATAACAGATTGTTGCATAAACTTCTAAATTCTGTGAAGTTTGCTTACAGCATGTATGAAAAATTGCTTCTCTCTACATTTGTTGTAGATAAAATTGTTAAACAATATTTTAGTTTCACCTTAAGGATTTGAGAATAAAATTAAAGAACGCAAAGTTTTTAATCAAAATCAAAAACAGAGCAGCCTCAGCACCTTGATGATTTCACATGGAATAATCTGTGTTTTTTTTTTTTTTACCTACACATCAGGTAAACCAATATCGCAGAACTGCTGGTGGTTATATTGTCATTCTACCATTAGACTTGCTTTCTCACTACTGTCTGCTTTTTTAGGTTTATGGTTATTTGGTGGAAGGATATAGTTATTAAAACATGTTGAATAATTGAAAGCTCTGACAACACATTCTCAGTTTACCACTCATCCAAGTGGGTACACGTCATTTGTCCTACAATCGTTTATCCAAATTTTAGGACGAACACTTTAGGAGAAACAATTTTAGGACAAATGCTATTTAGGATAAACGATTTTAGGACAAACAACTTTAGGACAAACAAAATTAGGATAAATGACATTAGGACAAACGATTTTAGGACAAATGACTTTAGGACAAACAATTATAGGACAAATGTAGTTTAGGACAAATGACTTTAGGATAAACGAAATTAGGACAAACGATTTTAGGACAAATGAATTTAAAAAATTAAATTTAATTTTAGGATAAACAAAATTAGGACAAACGACTTTAGGACAAACACCTTTTAGGACAAATGACTTTAGGACAAACGAAATTAGGATAAATGACTTTAGGACAAATGATTTTAGGACAAACAAAATTGGGACAAATGATTTTAGGACAAACAAAATTGGGACAAATGATTTTGGGACAAACGATTTTAGGACAAATGATTTTAGGATAAATGAAATTAGGACTAATGGTTTTAGGACAAATGAATTTAAAAAATGAAATTTAATTTTAGGATAAACAAAATTAGGACAAACGACTTTAGGACAAACACCTTATAGGACAAATGACTTTAGGACAAACGAAATTAGGATAAATGACTTTAGGACAAATGATTTTAGGACAAACAAAATTGGGACAAATGATTTTAGGACAAACAAAATTGGGACAAATGATTTTAGGACAAACAAAATTGGGACAAATGATTTTGGGACAAACCATTTTAGGACAAATGATTTTAGGATAAATGAAATTAGGACTAATGGTTTTAGGACAAACGATTTTAGAACAAACTATTTTAGGACAAACAAATTTAGGACAAATGATTTTAGGATAAACGACTTTAGGACAAATGAATGTATGAAAACCATTTTAGGATTGTCTGTGATGGAAGAAAAGTGTCCTTCGTTCTACCTGCCTAGCGAAATCGTTGAACATGTATAATTCGAAAAAGGTACATCAGCCAAGGTTACAGTTCTTCGCTAGTGGGATCGCCACCGTCGCCTGGGTTTCAACAACTGTCACTCCTATATGTGCTTGGCAGAACTAACTGAGCTTCTCAGGCTCCTGCTTCCTCCACTGCCCACCAGAGACCACACCAACCTACTACTTGTGTTTAGGGCTATATAGCTAATATTGTTCTTTTAAATTAATACAACGTAACATTTTACTTTATTTGAAATTTGATGATGATGAAACTAATTTTTTACAAGATACGTCAATCATGCTGTAAGAGAATGTTTTTCATTTTTCTCCTGAAACCAACATAAACGTTTAGAGGACCTAACTATCAAGCCACAAAAAATGAAATTTACTTATACAAGAAAAATATTGGCATAGTAGGTGAATTAAGGCATTGCATGTAGCATAATATTATGGTTCAAGGTCACCTAACTAATTAATTTCCACATACTATCAATTTGATACTTAGTTCTACTTGGTTACATATTCATTCATTTTATGCAAGCTCCTAAAATTCAAAGAGAAGCCATAAATTTATTCTGGATGAGTGTGCACTCGCACAAATTTCAGCAAAGTTCAACACACCCTTATTTTACTGTTGTGCACAACTTAAAACGTAAATATCATGGCTTTTCCACATGGCTATTAAGAAACTAGACAGCCTGCATTTTCTGTCGGCCCGAATTGAAAATTTTTCAGGGTCATCTAAGATGGTGTTAGAAAAATTATTTGTGTCACCAACTTAGGTATATCACCAAACAAGGCGCCTTTACCCTATTCATCGTGTCTTTAAAATCAGTATTTATTTAGTAGGCCTACCTTATCTTAAAAGATGCCTTTAGCCTCAGAGAAATGTTTTCCAACACATTTTCAGCATGTGCCTAAAATAGTAGGCTATAAACAGCTCAGCCAAGAAATCTTGGTAAAATTACAGTCTCAAGGTACATATTTTGTATACTTAAAACAATACACCGTAAATATCACACCACATATAATTAGCATACACGCGTACAATTTTCTTTTATAATGTTACAAAAATATATAGAGACAATCAATTTAAAAACCATTTATTTGCCGTCAAATGCATCTTACGGGAACAAACAACGAGCCAAAATAATACAGTTAACTTAGGGATTTGGAATTCTTATGGCCAAATAGAAATGTTTCTCTGTTATACTCTGGAAGCCCAGTGAGTGACCTTCAATCAATTTACAAACATTGCTTTTTTTAAATAACAAAATGTAAACAGATATAAGTAAAATAGATCGCAGGCTTTCGCGGCCGTTGTCTGCATTTTCTTGGCTTGTGGGTGTGAGCCGCGTCTGAAGATTGTCTTGCGACGTTTCGGCAGTCGTTGCAGCTGCCATCATCAGGTAGTCGGAGTCGGAGACCAACTGGCCCAGCCAACCAGGAAGCAGCCACCCAGACACCAGGGTATATAAGGACCTGCAACTCTTACATCTGCCAGTTGGTCTCCGACTCCGACTACCTGATGATGGCAGCTGCAACGACTGCCGAAACGTCGCAAGACTATCTTCAGATGCGGCTCACACCCACAAGCCAAGAAAATGCAGATATAAGTAAACTTTGTATATTTGTAAAAGAACCCCGTAATTAGCCTTGCTCCAGGCGATTCAACTTTAGTAATACATGTAAGCAGTTTTTTCGGTATATAACGTTGAAATAAGTAACACAAGTAGTACATTTCGGCATGCTTTTTGTATACGACATTCGACTTTGTTCGGAAAAATGAAACAATTAGACTGGAGACTGTCTAAGTAACGGTAGCTTCATCAGTGTACTAAATATATATATATATATATATATATATATACACACACACACGCACGCATGCGCGCACACACACACACAAACACACACACACACACACTGACATGGCATGCTCAAATTGGTGCGCGTGAGCACTAGGCAACCAATGATCCATTATTCCTTGGATCAACTTTGGCTCAGGCAGCTTCAAGTTAATTGCGCGAGCGCAATTTAGGACACTACAGACATATGCGGGGACAGATTCCTCCTGTCGTTGATACCTGTCAATGTAACGTTTCTTGACAGCCGACCACACAGACTAACAGCTAAATTTTAAATTCTTCATAATGGGCAACAGTCCGCACATAAAGTGCCAACATCGTGCTTGCCTGCTCCCTGATCCTAGCCGATAACCAAGTCAAGAAAAAACTCTCTTGGATCTCACACTGCAACCCATGATAAACGCCATCCACGGCCGTCAAAAAACAAATGATGGAATCCGGATGTAATGCTGTCAAAGACGGTATAGATTTAGCCTCTCCATAAGCATGGTCTGCAGCGCTGAAACGGGACCTGCGTTGGCAGCATCTAAGCCTCCTAAGTTAGTATTATTAATAAAGAGTAAAGAACAAATATAGGCCATCTCACGAATATGTAATGCTGTGACATCCTCACTCCACTCAAATGCAACTCCGGCACTTGACAATCAGATAACTCCAGATAGTTATACTGCAATACAAAATCTGGAACACTCACCATGACGCACGTTAAGAATACGTAACAGAAAACAGTTAACCTCATCCGTACATGGCAACTCCAAAAAATTCATACCTATCAGACTAACTACAATAATATGTCCCGTGTACGTCATTTTTGGATTAAAGATTAAACCCGAACACAACTCGCCTTGGCACACAGCCGTAGCAGATTCGCGCAGAAAATTGTGCCCGAATCTCACAGACACAATTGTACAAATAACAAAACGGCAGTGAATCTAGGGTGAGCAAACGATCTCACACCAAGGCACAGTTTCTAACTCCAACATCACACAATCCATTAAGGTGACGTACCTGTTGTAAAATAATAATATAATTAAGTATTAAATTCTCTTGGCTCTCTGAAAATCTACTGAAACAACTCTACCTCTTTCTGTATGAAATGTTCAAAATGGAATATTTTACAATTGAGAAAATATAGTTTATTATGTATGTATAGATTTTGAACTTCTAGGACAGAATTATGGTAAATCCAATTGAAGTAATTAGCACAGAGATTGATGACTTGAGAGAGTAATAAAATTACAAAGAGTTTTTTTATTATATATTTTTTTAATTTAGACTTCAAAAACAATAAGAATTAGTAGATTTTGAAAGGTTGTTTACTGAAGAAGAAAGAACTAGTTGAAATACAATAAGTGCATAGAGTACAGATAACAAGAAACGTTTAGTAAAATCTTGCTATTTTAAACCATGGATAAAAAAATATGAAAGACTCTTACTAGTAGTAAACAAATATCTATGGACTAATGTTACTGGGTGTAAAGATTAAACAAATTCTCTACTATATTCTTACAATGACCCAGGACCCATTGAATATAAAATTTTTTTTACTTTCGAAATAACTGATGTTAGTTGGTCGTGATTTACTGCAGTGCCTTGTAGACTTGAAAAATATGGTGGTGGTACCACGTAAATTTGGTACCGTCTTCACTATATTTCGAACTCGGGAGAGTTCGAAATTCAGCTTTCTTCCACGAAGAAATCTACAACCAGGTGAACTGCCCAAGACCCCACCCAAATATTATTAGTTACAAATAACTGAGTTCTGTTGCTACAGTCTAGTGAACGAGAAACTTACATATTAAAAAAAAATTCTTAGAAGAGTAGTGTTAACTAACCCATGGAATACTTAAGTAAAGAAAATAGCCGGAGAGTTAATGTGTATTTTTCAAGTCTACGAGGCACTGCAGTAAATCACGACCAACTAACATCAGCCGCGGAGAGGCACTCTGGTCTCCGCCTCCGTCCGTGTAAGGTCGTGTCCCTCTCGGCACTCCGTCAGTAAGTGTACGGTTTTGGTTCGGGTGCACGGGTCGTCATCTTGTTGCCGACTCGGTAAGCAGCATATTTACCCTACGTTATTTACTAGTTTCTTTAGGTTTGATTAATCTATTATGACGAACCGGCGGCGTGTCAAGGGGGCCCGAATCTAATTGCGCTATTGATTTGTATGGGCCCTTTCGGGCCGAGTTGTGGGCAATTAAATGTGTAACCTTATGTTAACTATTGTACACCCTTCCCAATATCATTGTATGTAATGGGTGATAATTGACAATACATAGTTTCCACCCCTGTATTATCTAGTTTGGTTATTTTGTCGTGTTTACCCTCTCGGGTAACTCGAACCCTTTCGTCTCTCGTGCCCAGAGTGTGGTCCAATAAACTACGCGACTCTGCTCAGGGTTTGAGTCCCGAGCAAGGGTTGTCGCATTTTCCGTTAGCAAGATACTTGTGGGGTTGTGGACGAACAGTGTCAACATGACACATTCCGCCGGAGGGTGTGATTTTGTTTATAGGATGGGTTACTTGGAACTTAGGGAGTATTTACGTGAGTCCGGGGTTGAGTTTGAGAATACTGAAGATGTGACTGCATTGCACATTTGCGTAATTGCATATGTAAATTCGTTGCGTTCCATTGAACAGTTGCGCAACAGGCACAAACTGTTTTAATTGCGGGTTTAAAGGGAGTAAGTATTTTGCGCGTTGTTCAGCCAGAGGATGTGTTGCGCTTCTTGGTGTCAGTAGATCAGATGTACGGCAGTATTCCCGGTACCAATGATTGCGCATTTCTGACGTGTTTGTCAATTTGCTTGGAGGGACATGCGGTTTCTATTTTAGGCGATGTGTTGCGTGATGCGCAAGGCTACAAGGAGTTTAAACCTCAGTTACTACAGCATGCGGGTTCCGCGGCCGTGTGGTCGCGTATCAAACGGAAGTTTGTAGATAGATTTCAGAGACCCGACGAGACAGTGTCAATATATGTACAGGATGTGCGATGTTTCGCTGCTGCGATGAATCTCACTAGGGCTGAGACTAAATTTGTTTCTAGCATAGTCGATCGCCTTGCGCCCGAGGCACGCCGACATAGGTTTGTTCATGCCCCGCCCAATTCCTTTGAGGATTTGCGTTTGTTAGCGCTTGATATCGAGAGAGAGCTAGAGAACGAGCGTGAGTATTTTCGCTTGGTTCCGCCTGTGAGATCCGCTCGTCCTCATGTTGTGCAAACTGTTGGTGGAAATGTTAATGTTCCGCATGTTTCTGCAGCGGTAGTCGGCGCCTCGTCGGGGTCTGAGGTTGTGTCCTCTCGTGTTGATAGTGCCTGTAGTGGTTCTGCTCCTGTCACGCATCGCTGTGCAAATTGTTTGCAGTTCGGGCATTTGTTCTTTCAATGTTCCTCTCAGTTAGTGCGGTCCGCTTTACAGACTTGTTTCCGTTGCGGTCGTGTTGGGCATATGCGCGCTGCTTGTCCGGGAAACTGAAGAGTGCTCTTTGTGTGCGTGCTGCGGAGAGTTACGACACGGTTCATTTTAATGCGCGCACGGATTGTTATGTGTTGTTGTCGTGTTACGACGACGACAGGGCTGCTCTTGTTGACACCGGAGCTACTCATTCTTTCGTTCGCGAAAGTTTCGTATCGGCTCTGTTAACAAAAAATCCGGGTTGTTAGATTACATCTACTGATTCCTTATATTTGTCGACGTGTGCCGCGAACTGCGACGTGGTCAAGTGTACTCGTGTAGTGCATTTGCATTTCAAAATACATCGATTTTCATGGACTTTCAGGTTTCGGGTCTTAGACAACCTCGTAGCAGATGTCGTTCTAGGTGTCGATTTTTTGAGCCACGCTTGTGCAATTATTGATCTTGACGCTCGTCAACTTAGGTTTCGTTTTGCGCCTAATTCTGTGTGCCCTTTGATCTCTCGGGTTTGTTTTTCCCCCGCCCCGAGTGGCCGTATTGTCTCCCTTGACTCGCATCAGGCTGGCGAAGTTCAAAGGTTATTGAGTAAATTTCCGGATGTTATCACGACGCGCATTGGGAGTTGTAATGTACTCCCTTATAGGTTTAGGGTGACTGACGACATTCCCGTGAGACTCCCACATTATTCTTACAGTCCGCCAAAATTGGTGATCATGCGGTCGATTATCGAGAAGTTGTTGTCGGAAGGAGTGATTTCTCCGTCTACGTCGGAGTATGCTTGTCCTGCCTTTTTAGTGAAGAAAGGAAGTAGTAATAAGTACCGTTTGATGACGGACATGTCGCAAGTTAATAATAAGATCCACTTAGATCCATTTCCGGCTCCTACTGTTGACACTCCATTACAGTACCTCGGCAAGGCTAAAATCTTCAGTATAACTGACTTGAATCCTAGCTTTCATCAATGTCTTTTACACCCAGAGAGCCGAAAGTATACTGCATTTTGTACCCAATGGGCGCAATTCGAATTCAACCGCATACCTATGGGCGCATGTTTTGGCACACAGACCTTGTCTCGTGTGTTGGACCATGTATTGTCAGACTTAAAGTTCCAATTTGTCTACAATTATATCAATGATGATATTGTGTACAGTAACTCTTTCGAGGAACATTTGATACATCTTACAGAGGTCTTGAGTCATTTACGGCAGGCTGGACTTAAGGTTAACCCCGCTAAGATTACTTGGGCGGCCCAGTCAGTGAAGTTTTTGGGGTATGTGGTGTCTGAGGGAAAATTGTTGATAGATCCAGGTAGAATAAAATCTGTGCTGTAATCTCTATACAGACACGTGTAAACACACGGCCGTTAATACCTGGGAGAACAATCCCACACCTGAGCACTCACCCTAACCTCTGCTCGATTTGGTGAACACATATTCAGCAGTCAAACGCACACAACATGAACACTGGGGAAGGGTTCAACTCGCTACGGCAATTAAACTGACAGTCCCAATAAAATGCACAAAATATATTGTCAGAAATAATCCGGGTACATAAGTTAACATAGCCAATACCAGGCTTAATCAGTACAAAATCCGAAGGCAATCGCTGTTATACCAGTAATACAAATGTGACAAGAAAAAGCTTCACAGGCATCAAAAACACCAATACACTAACAGAAACTGTCAATGCCGCAATTAACAGGCACAAATTAAGCAACTGGGCACGAGCCTATCGCTCGCCCCATACTTGCCTCCCGACCGCGACGACACATCCCCGAGGACAGTGTAGGGAAAGACTGGTAACGAAAGAAATGTAAATGGAGCAAACGCGAACTGAAAACAACACTTACCAGTCAACGAGGATGTGCAGCCGCGGGCGCGAGCAAGCACAGGTAACACACACGAGAGCTCACTACTAACTGAACTCCTCTCCGGCCGCGAGGGACCGGCTCACACCGGGAAGGAGGGAGAGAGAAGAGAGGCGGGGAGGGGAGGCACGACGTCCGCCGAAGATGGCCGAAGGTCTAGAGAGGAGGGGCGGGCTACGTCAGAGAACGACATCACACGAGGCCAAGTCACAGCTAATCGTTCGGCTACGCTCAGATACCAGAAGTCAAGGGGGGGGAAGCCACACAATAAGGGCAGACATACGTCAACTCGGGCTGAGCCCAGCTCAATTCTACTGTGAACTTTCCGCGACCGAAGACTGTCAAAGGCGTGTCCCGGTCAATCGGGATGATGGGATACTATGCTAGGTTTATTCCCCGATTTGCTGAGCTTGCCTCACCTTTGAATCAGCTGAAACGCAAGAATGCGCCTTTCGATTGGGGTGACAAGCAGGAGCACAGCTTTAATGCTTTAAAGAAGTGTTTGGCTGCAGCACCATCCTTACACCTAACCGACTTCGATGCAAGTTTTATTTTGAACGTAGATGCTTCCAGCATTGCGTTGGGTGCCGCGTTAGGTCAGGTGCGTGACGGCGAAGCAGTTCCGGTAGCTTTTGCCAGTCGCGCCCTGTCAGATTCCGAATGACGGCTTAGCACTTTTTAAAAAGAGGCGTTGGCTTGTGTGTGGGGAACAAGTAAGTTTGACACCTATTTGAGTGCGGTAGAATTCGACTTGTGCACCGATAATCAAGCGGTGTCTTGGTTATTGGGGCACTCGAATGATTTTGGTAAGCTCGGACGTTGGGCTTTTCGACTGTCGAAGTATCGTTTTACCATACGACATATTACTGGTGCAAGCAACGTGGTGGCGGACGCGCTGTCACGGATGTATTGCACCGATGATTACGTTTGCGATCCCGAAGAATTGACAGCAGTGCGTTCTGCGTTCACCACACATACATCATTTTATATCCGCCTTCAGGCCGCTCAGGCGGAAGATCCCGAATACCAGGATATCGTTTCTAAGTTGGAACAAGGTGAAGTTCTTCACTATGAAGTGCATGATGGTTTGTTGCACTATGTGGGTGGGCGTCGACGCCTGCGGCGATTGTTTGTTCCGGCTGCCAGTCGACCAGAAATGTTAACTTATTTTCATGCTTCCCCCTTCGGGGACTTTGAGTAAGGTCAGTGCTCGTTTTTTTTGGCCAGGTATCTATCGCGACGTCCGGGAGTATGTTCGTCACTGTGACTTGTGTCATCGCGCGAAGGCTGCATGTAACACGAAAGTAGGATTGTACTCGGTTGACCAGGTTTCCTTTTCCTGGGAAACTGTACATTGTGATGTTTTGGGCTTTTGGTGCGCTCTGGTAAGGGAAATGTGCACATTCTCGTTGTCACGGACGTGTTTTCTAAATTTGTCATCATGATTCCCATGCGAAATTTGAAGAGTGCTTCGGTGGTGCGGTTGTTGACTGAACGCGTTTGGGCAGTGTTTGGCCCGCCGATCAATATAGTGACAGATAATGTTACCTATTTCTGTTCCGGTGTCTTTAAAGACATGTGTTTCCGCTGGGCAGTTAATCACTTGACCTCGAGCCCCTACTACCCTTGTGGGAACCAGGTGGAACGATTTAACAGAAATCTCAAGACCACCTTGGCGGCGATGTACCATGAACGACAGCGTGACTGGGATGAGGACCTGGACCTCATCACCCTGGGTTTCAACGCTTCCGTGCATGGTGCCACTAAGCATTCTCCTGCACGTGTCTTCTTGGGCCGGGACCTCATCCATCCCTTGTTGAACGTTTGGGGTGTGCCCTCACCGTCCCATCCGTTTTCCGACTATGAGCGGGAACTCCTTAGCCTTGAGGTTCTTGGCAATGTAACTGAAGCTCGTGCTCGTCTACAGCATCGTGTGAATGCGCAGCGTATTCCTGCTGATTTTCAGGCAGGTCAGTTAGTGTACTGTAAGTCTTTCGCAATCCCGTCTCGTGTGCTGGATATTGGAAGCAAATTGTTGTTGCCGTTTGTGGGTCCATACCGAGTGGTAAAGTTGTTGGGGCCAAATACTGTATTGTTGAGTGATCCTGTGTCGGGAGCGATTGTGCGTAAAGCGCATGTTTTGCATTTGAAACACGCTCCTGGTGATGAAGATGTGTGATTTTTGCTTTCAGGATGATAGTTTTTTCCGGTTTGGAATGTTTCTTCACGCCTTGTTCACAGTTATGCGTACCGTAGTTAGTAGCATTTCTGGGCCTGTAGTTTGATTGGAGGCATTGGCTGGGGTCATGTGCATGTGCCTGTGATCGGGTGTAGTGTTTGTTTTTAGTGTGATTTGGTTGTGTTTGTAATGTTAGATATGTTTGTCATGTTTGTAGAGTTATATGTTGGGTATGTGTTGTGTTTGTAGTGGCCACTTGTTTGTTCCGTGTTAGTGGATATCCACATGCGCGCACATATCTTAAGTTTAAGAAACAATAGTTTTGAGTGCACATTTGGTATCAGTATTAAGTGAGGTATCACTAGTTATCATATACTGGTATTTTTTATTGAATTTGTGATTGTATTGCTATTTTCATGCGTTTGTTCAATGTTTCTTGAGGTGTTGAAACGCTTATTACTTAGTACCTGATTAATCAATTGTGATACATAAATGTGTAGCATTTAGGATTTTTCATATCTTTGGTGTGTACTATGGTTTGAATATAATTCCTGTACTATTTTGTCAGTATAATTCTTAACGTGTTTATGATATTAAAGGGTTTTCAGGTAATGTAATTTTGTAATATGGATATTATATTGTTGTTTTCCTTATTTTTCATGCCCACAATGTTCGAGTTCTGGTGCCAAGGCGGTTTTCCTGACTCCAATCAATTCCCTGTCCTTTGCGGCGGTTGGAGCAGCGTCTCCTACTGGAAACCCCCCCTCAGCGCTGACGAAGAGTCGCTGTCCGTTTGGGAGTGTGTGCCCCCTGATATTGTGCACTTGCTGTTGGTGAGATCTCCCCATTTATTGGAAATTCCCCCAGTACTGTTGTTGTTGGGCAATTGCCCGTGGACTTCGTTTGCTGGACAGTTTCTTGGTCGTCTAACTCTTGAACTATTGCGTATCTGTGAAGATTGTGTTCCCCCCTGACGGCGTTCAGAGAGGGGGAATTTGTGCTGGGGTTTCTCCCCACCGAACATGACTTGGTGCTTTGACCTGGATTAACGGGAGCAATAAACTACTTCTACGGCAGCGCGCGCTGGACGCTGGGGTGTGGAACTGATACCTTCGGCCAAGCCTGGGACGCATCAGAACTGTTCGGGCCGCCCTCCCTCTCCTGGCCCTCCCCTCCTTTCCTTGGCCAGCGTCAGCTGGTGACCCGCCGCGGAGAGGCACTCTGGTCTCCGCCTCCGTCCGTGAAAGGTCGTGTCCCTCTCGGCACTCCGTCAGTAAGTGTACGGTTTTGGTTCGGGTGCACGGGTCGTCATCTTGTTGCCGACTCGGTAAGCCGCATATTTACCCTACGTTATTTACTAGTTTCTTTAGGTTTGATTAATCTATTATGACGTACTGGCGGCGTGTCAAGGGGGCCCGAATCTAATTGCGCTATTGATTTGTATGGGCCATTCGGGCCGAGTTGTGGGCAATTAAATGTGTAACCTTATGTTAACAATTGTACACCCTTCCCAATATCATTGTATGTAATGGGTGATAATTGACAATACATAGTTTCCACCCCTGTATTATCTAGTTTGGTTATTTTGTTGTGTTTACCCTCTCGGGGTAACTCGAACCCTTTCGTCTCTTGTGCCCAGAGTGTGGTACAAGTGTCATTGTATGGCATTTTTCGTGCCGCTTTGATACATACCGAAGCCTCACAATGTTTCGTGCGGGAACAGTTGTGGGAATTCCTGTTAGCACGCGATTCGCGTTTGTCTACTAGGATAGACCAATCTTCGACTCTGGAGATGTGTGTGGCTAACTGCCATGTGGTTAAGTGCACCAGATCCATCTGTTCCATTTCAAAGTCAATCGATTCTCTTGGAAGTACCGTTTCTGGATTGTTCAAAATTTAGTTGCAGACATAGTGTTGGATGTGGATTTCTTGTACCACAGTCGTGCGGTGGTTGATCTACATGCTTAACATCTGGTGTTTAAATTTGCCCCCGAGGTTATCTGTCCTTAGCGTAATTTTAAGACGTCTACTTTTGCCCCGTTTGGGTGTGTTGCCGTGGCAAGTCCCTTTCGGGATAACACCTTGGAGGATTTGTTGTGTGAATTTTCAGATGTTACTACACGCATCGGCAGGTGTGATATCATGTCCTACAAATTTGCCTTACTGACAATGTGACGGTTAGGGTACAGTTTTATTCTTACGATCCGCCGAAGCTAGCCATCATGCGCCAAATAGTTGACAAATTGCTTAGTGAAGGGGTGATTTCGCCCTCGACTCCCCATTACG
Source organism: Medauroidea extradentata (assembly GCA_003012365.1). Lineage (NCBI taxonomy): Eukaryota > Metazoa > Arthropoda > Insecta > Phasmatodea > Phasmatidae > Medauroidea > Medauroidea extradentata. Next base: position 25,554 of record PNEQ01006055.1, read on the forward strand.
CTAGTACTGCCTTTCTAGTACAAAACAAAGATGGTGGATACCGTTTGGTTACTGATATGTCCAAGGTCAATGACAAGATTTTTCTTGACCCGTTTCCTGCTCCTACACTATGGACGCCGCTCTCCAGCACCTGGGGAAGTCTAGTGTGTATTCCGTATTTGATCTAAATGCCAGTTTCCACCAGTGTCTTCTGCACCCTGATTGTCGGAAGTACACCGCTTTTCGAACTCCATAGGCACATTTTGAATTTAATCGCATCCCCAATGCGTTTACAATTACATTGACGATATTATCGTGTATAGCGGTAGTTTCAAGGAGCATTTGGGGCACTTGTGCCTGGTTTTAGCTCGGTTGCGCTCTGCCGGCCTTACCGCCAACCCTGGAAAGGTTAAATGGGCTGCATCGTCCGTGAATTTCTTGGGTTACATTGTGTCCGAAGGACGCCTAATTATGGACCCTGAGGGAGTCCATCCTGTTGTTTAGTTCCTGCGCTCGAAGAGTGTTCGTGGCGTCTCACATTTTTTGGGCCTGTTGGGACATTATTCCCGTTTTATTCCTCATTTTTCGGAGCTTGCTGCTCCGTTAAATTTTTTGAAGCGTAAGAATGCTACCATTGAGTGGGGAGAAGAACAGGAGCTCAGTTTTGTTAAACTGAAGACAGCCTTGGCTAATGCCCCGTCTCTGTACATGGCTGATTTCGATCTACAGTTTGTGCTTCACGTAGATGTGTCCAGCGTAGCGCTTGGTGCAGCACTGAGCCAATAGCAGGAGGGCATGTTGTGCCTGGTAGGTTTTGCAAGCCATACGTTGTCTGACGGTGAAAAGTGATTGAGTGCGTCTGGGGGACGGCTAAATAAGATTCCTTCTTGAGTGGAGTCGAATTTTATCTACGCGCTGACAACCAGACAGTTTCGTGGTTGTTGCAACATTATAATGATTTTGGAAAACTAGGTCGATGGGTTTATCGCTTAATGCGATTCTGCTTTGTTATCCAGCATGTACCAGGGTCGGATAATGCCGCTGCAGATGCGTTGCACGCAGGTATGACCCCGACGATTACGTTGTGGAGCCTTCTAGTCCTTTATCTACCCGCACCTTAAGCGCCGCCTTTACCACCAGCCAGAGTTTTTACGTAAGACTTCAAGAAGCTTAGACCAATCATCTGGTCTGTTGTGATCTGGTCGCAGCGATCCAAAGTGGAGATCTAGTTCCGTACGTTGTCAATGACGGGCTTCTGTATTAAGTGGGACACAGAGGGAGCGTCAAGCGTTTAATGGTTCCAGAGCATTGTAGAGCTGAATTACTCTCTTATTTCCACGATTCCCCTTTTGGAGGTCATTTGGGCCGCCAGGGTACGCTTAAGGGAAATGGTGCACGCTGAAAGTCAGTCATGTGTGGGAATAAGCCGCAAACAGGCCTAAACCGTCCACAAACGCGTACTTGTATGCTATCAGCGCGCAGTTAGATCGTATATAACGCAGGGAGCCGGATATCGGCAGTCAGTTGGCAGCGAGCCTTTGTAGAGTGAGGGTGTACTTCTCTTCACTGTGCGCTATGACATCTAGCGGCCACAGCTTGAACCACCTTAAATGTAGCTTTTTCCTTTGTTCTTTTCTGCTTCGCCCTTCTCATCGCTCGGACTCTCCCTACTCGGACCAATCAAATGGCGGGGGAGGGGGGAAAGAGGCGAAGAGTGTGGGTAGTGAGATTACTTATCTCTATAAGTATCGCATGCACCACGAGTGACACGGCGTGGCTAGGGACATATCAACACACAGAGCCCGGCCAAACCTCTGGACCTAGACACACGAAATTTTCAAGGTGACTTCCCCTCACGCCGTGAACTCCAAACAAGAAGGAATTTTTCTAAATTGGGAAATTAAAGTGGTGACAGGAAGTAAATGAGTTTTGCGAGATTACGTTATTTTTGCTGCAAAGTATAGTGTATTCATATACATACTACAATATTTTTAGATTTTTTCAAATTTCTAAATGAAGGGTGAAAAACTTAAAATGTATTTTAAACGAATACTTTCCAACCTGCTGAGATATCTAATTGATTCTTACAAGCTTTCATAAATACTAAAAAAAAAAAAAACCTGCTTTCATTGTGTTTTTTCCTCTAAATTTTACCCAAAAGGCCGTTAAGAAATGTCATAGTGTTTTTTCCTCAAAATTTTACCCAAAAGGCCGTTAAGAAATGTAACGTGTTTCCAAATAATTCTCAGTAATTCGTGAACCTATGGAGATAACGAGATTATTTTTAACAGGAATGTAGCTTACGTGACAGTTATTTCATTTCCCCCCATACCCCCCTGAAATCTGACATCAGGTGTGTAAATGGAAGTAAAATGTTCCAGAATTCCGGCAAAATGAGCATGGATATAGATTAATAATTCAAAAGATGTTACTCTTCATCATTGGATTTATGAAAACACCTTTTGGTTTTAGATCCCATACACACAAGAATTCTGATGACATGTCTTGGTGTTATCTGGTATTATGTAAGTCTGCAGTGAGGGAGATTTATAGCATCCCTTGTAATAGATTGCGACAGGAAATTTCTCTGATATTTTGCACGCACACGTTAGTAGCAGAACATGTTTATATTTGAAGCATATGACAAAGTTGTGAAATGTTAAAAGCATA